>PVKS010028804.1:0-26016 GCA_004027875.1 Aplodontia rufa
GAGGGTAAATGGATGGCTATGGAAGAGATCATGATGAGTAAAATCAGCTTAACCCAGAGATCTAAGGGTCGATTGTCTCCACTCATCTGTGGAGGTGGGTACTAGACCCTGGACAATGAGAAAGTTGGTCTAGAAACATGAGTTAATTTCAGATAAGATGTAATGCTTTACAATCTAATACTATTTTTAGAGTTATAATGGGAAGGGGAAGGGAGGGATAAGGGTGGGTAATTGGGGGGGCACTCCTGGGGATAATTGCAATGTCCAGAATATATACACATCTTATACACATTTTATATTGTTTTGTTAAAATCTTGTAAGGTTGCTCAAAAAAAAAATCTTAGTTTGAAAATACTAAATGGAAAGTTCCAGAAATAAGCAATTTGTAAATTTTAAGTAGCTTTTACTACAATATATTATTATAATTGCTCTATTTTATTACTTATTGTTGTTAATCTCTTACCATGACTGATTTATTAAATAAAAATGAAAATAATATAAATAGGTTTGCATATATAGGAAAAAAACACAGTATAATGGGGCTTGATACTATATGTGATTTCTGGCATCCACGGGGGGGAGGTCCTGAGACATCGCCCCTGTGGATTGAGACACAGCCCCTGTAGATAAGGGGTACTATAGTAATAGACATAAGAGTGGCTTTTGATTATGTTCAGTGGGGAATTGTGCTCACATATGAAAAGGAAAACATTCTCACCTGAAGTTCTGGGCACTGACTGGGAGATGTCTTTTATTTGTGCAGCTGACACCTTTATATGAGCTGGTGAAGGAAGTACCTTGTGCCTCTGTGAAAAGATTATACCTGAAACGGGCTCTTGAAGAGTATCTGGATGAATTTGACCCCTGCCATTGCCAGCCTTGCCAAAATGGTGGCATAGCTATTGTTCAGGAGACCCAATGTCACTGCCATTGCAAACCGTACACATTTGGTGTGGCATGTGAGCAAGGAATCCTCGTAGGGCACCAATCAGGTCAGTGTGCTGAATTTTATTTTGTTAAAGGACATATTGAAAACAGAATTACCCTTTCCCCCTGGCCCCTGATATGTGCTTGTTTGCTTATAAAAAAAGTAAAATCACTTTTGAATTGACAGTCTCCCTCCCTCTTTCATTCCCAGTTCATAGGAGCTGCAGTTAAGACCTTCTGCTGTGTCTCTTTTTGCCCATCTGAATTAACACCACTGTGCCTTCCACTCCTCATTCTCTGTTAGAATAAAATTACGGTTAAAATATCTCCCATCTTTCCACAATTATCTCAGTAAGGTTTTGTTGTAGCACCAGTCTATGGAGCTTGAGTTTGTGTTGCCTCACCTTTCTGACAGCAAAGCTCTTTGAAACATTTCTATTTCTATTTTGTATTATGTACCATCACTCACTCACTCACAAGCATTGTTCCAAATCTGCTGTGTTCTCAATAGCATGGTACTGCAAGTATTTAGTACAAGGCTATATGAAGTTGACTTAATGAGTAGTCAAAGATAGGCTTGATTCATAAAATCACTAAATAAATACCTGATCAATGAATAAATACACGACCAAGCAGTGGCTACTTATAGACAAGCATCAGGAAGACATCCTTATCCCCAGTTGGCTCCCCAAGTGGCCTGTCCTGGAAAATCAAAATTCCACCGCTGTAATACTTTCCTTTGTGGCTTGGATTTCCAGTGCCTGTTGAAATGGAAGCACCCCATGCTGGTAAGGATTTGGGTAGCAATCACATCATTTTGGGCAATTATTACAACCTTCCCCCATTAGCATATTCAGGGGGCTACTTTATTAAGTAAAATATAATTAGAACAAGCAAAGAAAGTCATTAGAAAATATCATGAAAATTGGTTTAGTTTTGGTGTGTGTGATACTGAGGCGTAGATGTGGAGTGGGGGCAAGTGGAACCTGGTCACACAGAGAAGTAACTTAAGAGTAGCAAATACACACACGCATTGCCAGGATCCAGTGGTTCAGGGGAATGGTCTCTGAGATCACTGTCTAAGTAGGAAATCAATGCTCTTGGAATATGGTGTAAACTACCCCTTGCCTTGCAGGATATAATAGAGGAAAATACCAGAAGAACTGTGCATCCTAAATAGGCTCAGAGGCAGAAGGAGGCCAGGGTGGACTGAGGAAGTGCCTGCAGATTGGAGGATGCTGAAAGGAGTCAAATCTGGAGATTTAAAAGCATTTCTTCCTCTCAATGCATTTCCTCATCTTGTACAGTGCCAGTTCTGGGGTTGGCAGCCTGGGAGGACTCAACACGTGGTGTTCTTTTCTTGCCAAGTCAATGCTTTAACTGTAGGAACTTCCTTGCCTTATAAAGAGACTGTGGAGTGAGAAAGGTCCCACTGTACTCAGCCAGAAGACCGGGGTGCGATCTAGAGGTGGCACTTGACAGCCATTAAGCACTGAGCATGACTTTTAATCACTGTCTTAGATTCCATGTCTGTACGATGGGAATAGCAAAATACCTCCTGCCCACCTCCATTTGTAGTTATAATAAGTATATAAATGATGCATTGTCCATGAAAGTGTTCCAGAACAGCTGTAATATAATCAATAAATTTAAGATATAATTGCAAAAAGCTCAATAATGCAGGATATTCCAAGTCTGTGTAGAGCCATTCTGGCCATTGTAGGAAACCTCATTGAACAGAGGAGAAATAATCAACTTTCAGAACTGTCCACTCCCCCAGGGAGCATACCAGCAAGAAGCATTGCTTTAAGCTCCGAAGTCCTCCTAAGAACTTACTGAAGAGCCTCTCTCTTGTAATACAGGAGAGGTTGACGGAGGTTGGAGTTGTTGGTCCTCTTGGGGCTCCTGTGTTCAAGGGAAGAAAACAAGGAGCCGAATATGCAATAACCCACCTCCCAGCAGAGGTGGGAAGTCCTGTATTGGAGAAACTACTGAAAGCAGGCAATGCCACGACGAGGAGCTGGAGCATCTACGGTAATGGAGATCGGATATCTGGGCAATTGTGTAGAACAGCGTCCCCCGCAGTAAGCGTGGAGTACATGATGGCTGTCAGCAAAAGATATGGATATTGTGGTGATTTTTATCAGTGATTGCTTAGCCTCTTGGCACTGGGGTCAGTGACAGAGGTAGGTCAAGTCCAACTTGTGCTTGTGTGTTTCAAGTTTTCCTGACACAAGTGATAACATAGGGCTGGGAGCAACCCAGCTGGGCAGATATGAGCCTCAGCTTTGGCATCACACAGATCTGCTATCTACACACTACACTTGCTGTGTGACCTTGGGCAAGTTACCTACACACATCTAAAATTAGAATAATAGTAATAGATAAACCTGTAATAGGATGTTTTCAGAACTGAAGGAGATGAAGCATGTAAGGCAGTTAGTATCCCTGGCATATAGTAAGCATTCAGTAAACATTGTGTTACTTTTCAAATATACTATTCCCTCTTACATAGTCTTTGGGTTAAGCATAAAGCTGGATGTCTGAGATGGATCATACTGTGACTGATCATCCTTGTGGTCATCTGGCACTTATTCCACATTTGCAAAGACCTTGCAAAAGCCACCTCAAAAGTGCTTAGTTGATCCAATTGTACATCTGGGTCAGAATTCGGTTACATTCCACTGTTTTATGCCATCTGTAGTAAACTCTTCTGATAAGGGAGTTGGAAGAAAGCTCTAATAAGATAATTTGAAGATCATGGGAGCTAAAGAGGTAAGGTCCTTGTGGGAAGGATGTCATATTCCTAGGTCTTCCATGCCTCATAATCCAACAATAACTAGTATCTCTTGAGCAGGGAAGCTGGGAAGCATATGGTTATGGTGGGAAGAGAATGCTGGCTTCAGATTACACCCCTCTGGGAGAATGAGGGTCTGACAGGAGGTCTCTGCCTGAGTGGACCTATTTCTCCTGCCTTTAGACTAAAGCTGGAGGGACAGGAACATCCTAAGGGAAGCACTGAAGGAGCTTTTACTTGGTGTTTAGAGGAGAAGTATCTTTCTTCTCAGCCCAAACCGAAAGTTTTGATCTATACTTCACATTTCTGGGTTTCCAAAGAGTGTTGTAAAAAAATAAAAAATTCAGCTGAGAAGGAGGCAGCACCCACAGGCTATCAGCTTTGCTTTGCCGCAGATTTCATGTCTCTACAGTGGTCTATTGACCTCAGAGGCACTGTTGAAAACCATTGTTTAAAGATGCATGTCATCATTATTGTTACTGCATGATCCCCTGAGAGAAATCCCGGTGATGCTAAACTGTCAAGTCTGGCATCGGTGAGAACATTTTAGGACTTTTTGTTCCTCCACGTTCCTTTTAGGCTTAGGGTTTCTGCTTCAAATCTTTTCAAAACTTGCTTTTGCCAAAGAATGAGATTAGTTATATATTTCAGAAAGAGGGATCATGATTGTAGGAGCCCCGCTGACATGAACCCAGCCCTTCTATTTATTAGTTTATAAAACTGGACAAGTTATTCAAACATTCTGTGCCTTCGTTATTCTCCAGGTGTCTCAGGGTTACTGTGTGAATAGTGCACATGGGTAAAGCAACTGCTATTGTGTCTGGATCAACAAGAGAAGTTATTATAATTCTGTTACCTGTCTCTTGAGATCACTAACTCTTAATTAATTTTTCCAATACAGTGTTAAATCTGTGTTAAAGAATTTTCAGAATGGAAGAGAAAAGTAGGTTATGACATAGGTGACCTCTAGAAATCCTGTAAAGTAGATGTGTTGTTCTAAGATGTTTTTCTTTTCTTTCTTTCATATCACTGATCTTGAAGCTATTTAAATCACTGTCTTTAATTAGATGGAGTTAATGTTTGAATTTTCCACCATAGGATGCGATCTGATGTTTGATTCTGAGAATGACAAAAATGGCATATAAACGTAAAATGTACTTTCTACTTACATGCCTTCAGATATAAAAAAAATTCAATGTAGCACAAAATAGTCATTAAACTCTGGAAATTAACCACATTAATCACCTTTTGTTTCTTTGTTTTTTTTCAGATTGCTTGAACCACATTGCTTTCCTTTGTCTTTGGTTCCTAAAGAATTCTGTCCATCACCTCCTGCCTTAAAAGATGGATTTGTTCAAGTTGGTTATGAAAGATACATTTTTTTGCTTATAATATTCCAAGTTCTATCTTTCTACTGGGCCATCATCTACTTCTTTCATGCTGAAATAGTGCTAAAATATTTGACATGTGCATTTTAGTTTTATCGGTGAAGGTTTTAGTTTGTGACTTTTCTTCTTTGACCCAATTGATTGAGTTTGCAGAAAACAGTACACCAGCTATGGTGTGGAGAATCAGCACTACCACTCACAAAATTTGAAATGTATCATGCCAGAAGGTTGCTAAAATTGCCATTTTCAACATTAAAAATCTATAAGCAAGTTCTTCAATTTACAGAACTTGCCTCATTCCTGCTAGTGGCAGTGGTGTGTGTGTGTGTGTGTGTGTGTATGTGTGTGTGTGTGCACATGCATGTGTGTGCACATGTGTGTGCAGATAAATGTGGGGCCTGGGATGAAATATTAGTATTTTCCTTTAAAACTAGGTGTATGTATGTAATATATATATGTATATATATATATATATATATGTATATATATATATATATATCATATATTTTCTTTTTAAGAAAGAGGGACAGTGAGAGAGAAAAAGAGAGAAGCAATTTTTATTTAGTTTTTCATGTGACTTTCATTCTTTGGACTCTTCATTGTGTACATTGTTCTGGGGTTTGAACTCATGTACTCGCGCATGCCAGGCAAGCACCATAACCACCAAGCCACTGCTCCAGCCCAAAACTATGTATATATTTTTTTGTGGAGCTGGGGATCAACCTAGGACCTTGTGCATGCTAGACATGCATTCTACCTTGGAGCTACATTCCCAGCCCAGTTCGATTTATTCCTGGAGTCAGTAAGACATTTAGCTAGTGTTTGGTGAGGTATTATTTTACGTTGAGCAATTTTCTTGTTCAGAAAGGAACGCTGGTCATCTGGCATTTGTCATTCTAGGGACTGTACTTGGATTTGGAACTATGTTAAATCATGCTGTTCTCAGTCTTTCTTATGATGAGACCAGGGTCCTGAATCCCAGTGAAGTCTCTTCATGACTCATGTGGGAGACACTGTTCATCAGGATGCTCTCAATGCCACCAACTGTGCTTTCTTCATGAAGGATTTTGCTTCTCAGATTTCAGGCCCTTGAACATATGATTGCTGAGAGTTTACTGAAGTTTCTCGAAATTTAGGTACTGTTGAGAAGAGAGAAAGAGTGGGAGAGAATTTGAACTTAGTATCTCTAATGCCTCTATTGTCCCACTATGACCACCACAATCCATGGAGTCCCTGAATGAAATGTGCTTAGAGAAGGAGGCCAAGGAAACTCATATGCCTTAGAACCATGTAGCATTGGCATCCCAAACTCTAGTGCGTGTAATACCCGTTTAGAAGCCATGGTTTCTAAACACTGCTCTACAGACTGGTCACAAAAGGTCTTCCAGAGAACTTAAAGAAAGATTGATGCTTACCCCCTGCCCTGCATCTTTTTCAATTTTATAGGGTAGAGCCTGACAGTTTATTTCTTTTTATTACTTCAAGTGGTTGTGATATACAGTCAGGTTTTAAGAGTGTTGACTTAGACTTCTTCGTATGCAAGTCCTGTTTGCAAGGTAAAAGGCATAGGGGCTAGCATAAAAAATGAACATGTGACCTTGCACCTTTTTCTTCAAAACTCAATGTCTCCCTAGGCCCTCTGTTTCCTTTTAACTTCCATGATGGAGTTGGTCTGGACCAGGAAGAGAAAAACTGGCAATGAGAAGGAGGCACTAGGACATTTTGTTCTGATTCCTAGGGCAGAGCTGTCCTAGGTACCAGCTCCAAACTCTCCTAGACCTCAGTTTCTCCACCATTTTCCTGAGTGGCAGACACAAAAGAATAAGGAAAGGAAGAAATAGGGACCCCAAAATGAGCATAATGATCCCCTTACAGGTTCAGATTTTAAATTCTTTGCTTTACCATGAAAACTCACCTGGCATTTAGGCTAGTGATATATTCTTGAATTTGACCCAGCCACAGAGTATTTCTGGACTTCAGGGGTGGAGTAAGAGGTTGGGGTGGGAGAAGATCATCAGTATTCTTTGCTTAGAAGTCATCAATAAGAAACTTAAACCATCATGAAGATGCTGATAGAATTTGAACATTTCTGTGAATTTTTACTGATATGTAATAGGTAGCATTGCCAAAGAACAGCCTGAAATACCTTAACAAGAATTGCTGACGGACAAAGACATTTCCAAAATCTGGTAACAAACTATCTTTCCCCAGCCATGTAAGGGAAAGAAGTTACTTGAACAGTGTCCACTCAAGTGATTTTAGCGAAATGCTTAGTACAGCACTTGTATTTTGGGAGCAATCAATACATTATAGGACACTGGAATTTGTGGCTTTATTTCAATTAGTGGTGGTACTAGTATAGTTGATTAGGATGACTCAGGAGAAAAATGCTTTATAGACAATTTTCCAAATTAGTTGTTTGAATATAGGTTCTGAAGATTAAAAGTCTGATTTATAGGCCAAATAAAGAAAAGAAGCATTTTGTTAATGCAAAATAGACAAATTCTCCATCTTTTATTTTTGTTTAGGGTGAAGGTACCGTGTTTCCTATTGGGAAAAACATAGTCTACACTTGCAATGAAGGATACTTTCTTGTTGGAGACCCTGTTGTCAGATGTGGAGAAGATTTACAGTGGCTCATTGGGGAAATGTATTGTCAGAGTGAGTAACCTGGGTTGCAGTATATAACTCAAGATGAGAGAATAATGTGAGAAGAAATGAATCAAGACAAATAATCACTTGCCATATGCCCCATGTCTTGACCTCCTTTTCCTGAAAGGCTGATATGATCCTGTCCAATTTTCATAAGTGACTTGAATAAGCCCTTCAGCTCATAATGTTCCTGTTCAGTAATATTTCTGGTGTAAATTAGAACTATGGGAGCTTTCCGATTGAGATCATCAGCACATTCTTTAGAGTTCAGTTACTATCAGTCTACTTCTTTACATGCTTTGGACCCTATTCCATTCAGATACAGGCATGTGAATAAGAGCATGTGCATATTGTACCCGCTACATATCCCCTTGAGCTCCCATCTCAGCTGAAGCCAAAGGGTAAGTGTTTGTTCAGTAGATGGACAGGGATGTATTTTCCCAATTTGGTTGTGGCATTCTATGTGAAGAAAGCCCTAGTTCACACATGTGCATTTTCTCACTTGGGAGTATACCTATTAAGAACATTTTTGAGTCATTGCATAAGAATATGCTGGGTGAACATGCATTTAGATTTAGTAGATGCTGTACATCCCTACCAGAGTCTGAGGAATTATATCTATTCTTTGTTTTCCATCTTTTTTTCTGTTTCACTCTAAATATTTTCTATTGATTTGTCTTTCAGTTTATTAATTCTCTGTATAATTCACTTTAAGAACTGTTAAATTATTAATTTCATTGTACATTCCTCTTTTTTCTTTTTTATTGATGAATTATAGTTGTACATAAAGATGGGATTTGTTGTACATATTTATACATGCACACAGTGCAACTATATAATTCGACCAAAATCTACCTCACCACCTCTGCATTCCCTCACCTCCTTCTTCTTATCTCCTGTTTCCTTGCCTCTCTTTCTAGGGTATATATTTATTCTAATATACTCAAGTATAGTGAAATAATTCTTTTTAAGAGAGAGGGACAGTGAGAAAGACAAAGAAAGAGAGAATCAATTTTATTAGTTTTTCATTTGGCTTTCATTGCTCTGACACTTTGTTGTGTACGTGGTGCTGGGATTTGAACTCATATCCTCACACATGCCAGGCAAGCACTGCAACCCCTGAGCCACTGCTCCAACCCCTTTTTTACCCATGACATTAGGACATATAATGACATACTTATAAAAACTTGGAAAAAAAAACTTGGAGTGCACCTTGTTTTAACTCAGTTCCAGCATTTCCCTTTCCCCTCTTTTCTTCCCACCCCCTGTTCTTTTTAGATGTATTTGACAATAGGATAAACATTAGCATTTTTATAGAAGTGTGCAGTATAAACTTATTCTAATTCAGTACCCCAAATATTTTCTCTCAACCCTCCTTTCTCTTCCCTCTGCTGGTCTTTCTGTTATTTTTTTTTTCCAGTTACACATTGATGAGATTCACTATGATATTTTCATATAGGAACACGAACAAGTTAAGTGTGATTCCTTCTACTAACTTTCCCTATTTCATTCCTGGTTCCTCCATTTCCTTCTCCTTTGACTATTCCTTTGTTCTTTTCCATGTTTGAGGTTAGCTTCCACATATCAGAAAGAGCATTCAACCTTTGGTTTTTGAGACTGGCTTACTTCACTTAGCATGATATCCTCCAGTTTCATCCATTTGCCAGCAATGACATAATATCATACTTCCTTATGGCGGAGTAACACTCCAGTGTATTTATATGCTATAATTTCTTTATCCTTTCATCAGTTGAGCACTGTAATTGTTTCCATAGCTTAGCTATTGTGAATTATACTGCTATGAACATTGATGTGACTACATTACTGTAGTATTCTGATTTTAGGTCCTTTGGATATATACCAAGGAGTGGGCTAACTGGGTCAAATGGTGGATACATTCCTAGTTTTTTGAGGAATCTTCAAATTTCTTTCCTGAGTGATTGTACCAGTTTGCAGTCCCACCAACGATGTATAAGTGTACCCTTTTCCCCACATAGCCTCCAACATTTATTATTCATATTCTTGATTATTGCCATTCTACCTGGAGAAAGGTGAAATCTTAGTGTAATTTTAATTTGCATTTCTCTAATTGCTAGAGATGTTGAGCATTTTTTCATATATTTGTTGAGCATTTGAAGTCTAGTATTGTGATGCCTACTGTTTCACTTTTCTTGCTAAGAATTGCTTTGGTGATTCTGGGTCTCTTATTTTTCCAAATGCATTTCATGACTTTTTTTTTTCTAATTCTGTGAAGAACATCATTGGAATTTTGATGGGTATTGCATTGAATCTGTATATTACTTTAGGTAACATGGACATTTTGATAACATTAATCCTCCCTATCTACTTTCCATCTTCTAAGGTTCTTGAATTTCTTTCTTTAGTATTCTATAGCTTTCATTGTAGATGTCCTTAACCTGTTTTGTTAGATTGATTCCCAAGTATTTTATTTTTTTTAAAGCTGTTGTGAACGGAGTACTTTTCCTAATTTCTTTCTTAGTAATTGATTTGTGAATGTTCATTTTGTATCCTTATACCTTGCTAAATTCATTTATGAGCTCCTGGAGTCTTCTGGGTAGAGTTTTTTGGATCTTATAAATATATAATCATGTCATCATCAAACAGCAACTTTTTGAGCTATTCTTTGCCTATTTGTATCCATTTAATTTCCTTCTCTTGCCTAATTGCTCTTGAAACTCTGGCTAGAGTTTCAAGGATTATGTTGGATAGAGTAGTTAAAGTGGGTACTCTTGTCTAGTCCCTGTTTTTAGAGGAAATGTTTTCAATTTTTATCCATTCAGAAAAATGTTGGCCTTAGGTTTGTCACAAATGGCCTTTACTATGTTGAGGTAAGTTTCTTCTATTCATATCTTTTCTAGTGTTTTAAGCACGAATGCATGTTCTACCTTGTCAATTGCTTTTTCTCCTTCTATTAAAACAACCACATGGGCTGGAGCAGTGGCTCAGCGGTTACGGTGCTTGCCTGACACGTGTGAGGACACAGGTTTGAACCCCAGCACCATGTATACAGAGCAATGAAAGCCACAAGAAAAACTAAATAAAATTGATTCTCTCTCTTCCTCCTTTTCTCTCTAAAAAAAATCATGTGATTCTTATTTTAAAGAGTATTTATATGGTAAATTATATTTATTGACTTCTGTGTATATATATATATATATTTTTTTAAAGATAATCAACTTTATTCAGCTCTTCATGTGGCCTTCATTGCTCCAACACTTCATTGTGTACATGGTGCTGGGGTTTGAACTCATGTACTCCAGTCTGACTTCTGTATATTTAACCAGTTTTGCATCTCTGGGATGTATCCTACTTGGTCACAATGTACTATCTGTTTAATGTATTTTTGTATGCAGTTTGACAATATTTTATTAAGAATTTTTTCATCTATGTTCATGAAGGATATTTGATCTCAAGTTTTCTTTACTTGATTTGTCTTTGTCAGATTTTGTTATCAGGGTGATACTGGCTTCATAGAAAGGAGGATTGGTTAATACTTGGTTCTTTAAAGGTGTTGTAGAACTCAGCTGAGAATACATCTGGTCATGGGCTTTTCTTTGTTGGCTGCTTAAATTTCATTACTATAAATTAGTCTGTTTAAATTTTCTATTTCCTCCTGGTTCAGTTTGGGTGGTTTGTATTTCTCTAGAAATTTGTCTGTCTTTAAGATTTTCTAGCTTATTGGAGTATAGATTTTCAAAATAGTTTCTGGTGATTCTTTGAATTTCAGAAGTGTCCATTGTGATGTTTCCTTTTTCATCCTGCATTTTAATAGTATGAGATTTTTCTCTCTTTTTTTGTTAGTGTGGCTAAGGATTTATCAATTTTGTTTATACTTTCAAAAAAATCAACCTTTTGTTTCATTAATTTTTTATCTTGTTTTCTTGATTTCAATTTCGTTGATTTTAGATCTAATTCTAATTATTTCCTGTCTTCTACTGATGTTGGTGATAGTTTGTTCTTTTTTCTCTAGGGCCTTAAGATGATGTGTTAGGTTATTGGTGTTGTGTCTTTCTGTTCTTTTAATGATTGAGCTTAATGCTATGAACTTTCCTCTTAGAATTGCCTTCATATTGTTGCATAGATTTTGGTATGTTGTATCACTGTTCTTATTTATCTACAGGTATTTTTAAATTTCACCCTTGATTTCTTCTGTTATCCTTTTACTATTAAAGAGTGTATTAGTTAATCTCTATGTGTTAGAGTGATTTCTATTTTATCTTATTATTAATTTCTAGTTTCATTCCATTATGATCTGATAGGATGCAGGGTATTATCTATATTTTTTTTGTGCTTGCTAAGATTTGCTTTGTGCCCTAGAATATGATCTATTTCAGAAAATGTTCCATGTGGCTCTGTGAAGAACATATATTCAGATATTGATCGATGAAATATTCTAAAAATGTCTGTTAGGTACAAACTATTAATTATATGATTTAGTTCTATAGCATTTTTATTTAGTTTTTGCTTAGATTATTTGTCCAGTGATGAAAGAGGTGTGTTAAATCCCCTAGAATAACTGGAATGTGGTTGGTTTGTTTCTTAAATTTGAGAAGAGTTTGTTTTATCAATGCTCCATTGTTTGGGGCATACATATTTATGATGGCTATATCCTATTGCCATAGGATTCCCTTCAATAGTATGAAATGACCTTCTTTGTCTCTTCTGATTAATATTGGCTTGAAATCCACCTTATCTAATATAAGAATTGCCATCCCTTCACCTTCAGCCTATGGATGTCTTTGCCTATGAGGTGTGTCTCTTTGGAGGCAGGGTCTTGTTTTTTTACCAGTCTGTCATTCTATATCTCTTTTTTTTTTTTAAATAAGATTTTATTTTTCATTATAGTTTTACATATAGAAGGGGTCTGTTGTTATACTTCCATACATGCACACATCATATATCTCCTCTTTACTCTTTGCCCCATCATGCCCAGCCCCAAGTTCTATTGGTAATCTGTGTTTATGACTCTATCATCTAAACTTATTGTTCTCTCACTCTTTCCTAAAAAGGAGAGAGAGAGAGACAGAGAGAGAGAGAGAGAGAGGGAGAGAATCTGATATATTTGAATTTACACCAAGGTGAATGGCTGTAAAGCGGAGCATCAGCTGGGTGGATTGCACTTATTGAGTCTGGTGTCCACCCCTTTCCTCTGGCAGTTTCTCTGATTCTGCTCTGATACTGGTTGCAGTCCCAGGCCTCTGGTGGTGCATATCACTTCTGCTAAGGGTCTGTAACTGGAGAAATCTTCTTCTGGTTGGAGGAACTCCAGTCCAGTGAGTGCACAGGTATTAGCAGTGGAGCTCTAATGAATTTGTACCCAAGTTGGAGCAAAGTTGGCCACTGTGCCCAGTGGGCGAGTAGAGATTTGCACTGGGTAAGAGCAGACCAAGTGTCTATTGAGTGGGTTGCACACTTTGGCAACTTAATGGCCTCAGCTGGCTCTGTCCCTTTGTTTGCAGAGCAGGTGGGGAGGGGAAGGGGCTTCAGCTATCCACCACTGATAGTGGTCTCTGTAGAGATTCTCTCTAGCTCAGTTCCCAAGATGGTGCTCTGCAGGGGGATTCCCTGGCTCACTTTGCAGGTGTTTGGGAATATTCTGCCTGTTTTATTCAGTAAGGTGGCTGTGGGGTCCCAGATCCAGCCCTCCACTCAGGAGTTGGCTTCAAACTGACCACACTATTTCTCAAGTAAAAAAATTCCCCCTTTTCCTGTTGTGTATTTAAGTTCTGAGTGTTCCTTGGACCGGTTCCTTGCATGGGCCACCTCAAGAGAGTGCTTTTTTGTTTGCCCAATATTTCTTTCTCCAGCGTCCCTCTCACATACTTCCACTGCTCTGAGATGGAAGGGCAGGGTCCTGGAAGTTTATTTTCTGAACCAGCTGCCCCACCTACAGTCTCTTCAGGTTTCAGACTAAGCAAAATAGAGTCTTATAATAACTTTTTGTTATCCACCTCTCCACTTTGCAGTGATATGCTGCTTTTGTTGAAGTCCTGAGGAGACCAGGAAATCACTGCCTATTTTGATTCCACCTTGATCCATCCTCCATTGTACATTCTGATAAAACAGTTGTCTACTTTTAAAATGTTTTCATTCTTTGCTGAGGTTCTCCATCCTTTTACAACATATTAGTTTTTTCAAAACCCATATGTGCTAATTTCATTATCTAGATCTCCTGTATGTTTCTTTTTATTGGCTTTTTTTGGTTGAATTTTGGTCAATGTGTGTTGTTTCAAATGTTATATTAGTGTTGATTAAATATTAGACTTTACACATGAAAAATTAAAGGAATAATTTGAGAATCTGAATGATATCTTTCTTTTAAAAGATTACTTTTGTTGCTGGTAAACCGGTGGGGTTAATTTATGTCTGATTTACCTTTATTTCAAGAGTACTGTCATTAAGAGATCCCATTCAGTCTGGAGTGGTGGTGGCTACTGCACTTGTCTGGCATGCGCAAGGAATGGGTTCAAACCTCAGCACCATGTACACAGTGAAGTGTCAGAGCAATGAAAGCCACATGAAAAACTAAATAAAATTGATTCTCTCTTTTTCTCACTCTTTCACTATTCCTTCCTCTCTCTATATCTAAAAAAAAAAATAAAAAAATAAAAAAAGGAAAGCTCCCAATCAAAAGTATGGGCTTTTAACTTGGATCTCTCTTTTTTGATGGGACTAGAGAGCAAATTTTGGTCCCCATAGCATAGTGACACTGCTAAAAACTCTACCAACTTTTCAACCTCTGAGAGCAGCCTCAGCTTAGCTGCCTTTCACAGTGTGTATGTGTATGTATGTGTGTGTGTGTGTGTGTGTGTGTACTTTTTTACAAATTTACAAACAACTCAAGGGGAAAAGTATCATTAAATATTGTAATTGCTATTTTAGAGTTCTCTTTTCTTTGGAATCTTGGCCCTTCAAACTTGTGCTGCTTTACCTGGCATGGCAATTCTAATTTCTGACAAAATTAATTTCCAACTAAAACTAGTCAGAAAGGACAAAGAGGGACACTTTATCATACTTAAAGAGACAGTTCACCAAGAAGATATAATGATAATTAACATCTACACCCCCAATTAAAACCCCCACAAATATATGGAAAAAATACTTAAGGACATTAATCCCCTCATTGATCTCAACACAATAATTCTGGAGGACTTCAACACACCACTATCAACTCTAGACAGATCATCAAAACAAAAAAATCAACAAAGACATCTCCAATCTGTACAACTCTATTAATCAATTGGGCTTAACAGACATCTACAGAATATTCCATCCTAAGACAGCTGAATTTACCTTCTTCTCCTCAGCCCATGGATCCTTCTCTAAAATAGACCACATCCTAGTTCATCGAGATAATCTTAGCAAATACAAAAAAGTGGATATAATCCCATGTATTCTGTCAGATCATAACGCTATGATTTTAGCAATCAACAAGAGAAACAACAGAAACTACTCGTACACTTGGAAATTTGGAAATTGAATAATTCCCTCTTAAAAGAAAGATGGGTAAAAGAGGAAATAAGAGCAGAAATTAAGAAATTCTTGGAATTGAATGAGAATGAAGAAACAACATACCGAAATCTCTGGGACAGTATGAAGGCATTCTTAAGAGGTAAATTTATAGCACTGAGAGCATACATTAAAAATCTAGAAAGAGACCAGATAAATAGCCTTATGCTTCAACTCAAACAACCACAAAAAGAGGAACAATCCAACCCCAAATCTAACAGAAGACTGGAAATTACCAAAATCAGAGCTGAAATCAATGAAATTGAGAATAAAAAACAATACAAACTATTAACAAAACTAAGAGTTGGTTCTTTGAAAAAATAAACAAGATCGACAGACCCCTTGCCAACCTCACCAAAAGGAAGAACGAAAGAAAGCAATGCAATCAACAAAATCAAAGATGAAAATGGGGATATCACCACAGACTCATCCAAGATACAGAAGATTATCAGAACCTATTTTGAAAATTTATACTCTGCCAAGTTTGATAACCTGGAGGACATGGACAGGTTCTTGGACATTTATGACATCCCCTCTTTAACGCAGGAGGACATTGAAAATCTAAATCAACCCATCACAGAAAGTGAAATTGAAGCAGCAATCAAAGCTCTCCCCAAAAAGAAAAGCCCAGGTCCGGATGGATATACGGCAGAATTCTACCAAGCCTTCACAGAAGAACTAACACCGATCCGCTACAAGCTCTTCCAGGAAATTGATAGGGCAGGAACACTCCCAGACACTTTTTATGAAGCAAATATTACACTGATTCCAAAACCAAAGAAAGACTTGTCAAGGAAAGAAAACTACAGACCAATTTCCCTGATGAACATTGATGCAAAAATTCTTAATAAACTTTTAGGTAATCGGATACAAAAGCACATTAAAAAGATAATTCATCATGATCAAGTGGGCTTCATTCTAGGAAAACAAGGCTGGTTCAACATATGCAAATCAATAAATGTGATTCACCACATAAACAGAATTAAAAACAAAAATCATATAATCATCTCAATTGATGCAGAAAAGGCATTTGATAAAATTCAACACCACTTTATGTTCAAAACTCTGGAAAAGATAGGGATCAAGGGAAGATACTTTAACTATATCAGATCCATTTACGACAGACACATAGCCAACATTATCCTCAATGGAGAAAAACTGAAAGCATTTCCATTGAATTCAGGTATGAGACCAGGCTGTCTGCTCTCCCCACTCTTGTTCAATATAGTCCTTGAAACCCTTGCCAGAGCTATCAGGCAAGACAAGGAAATCAAAGTTATTCATGTAGGAAAAGAAGAAGTTAAGTTATCCATATTCACTGATGACATGATTCTATACCTAGAAGACCCAATAACATCTTCCAGAAAACTCCTAGAGCTTATAGGTGATGTTAGCAAAGTAGCTGGATACAAGGTCAATGCCAGTAAGTCATTAGTGTTCCTTTACTTCAGCAACAAATCCACAGAAGAAGAAATCAGGACATCTCTCCTATTCACCATCTCCTCCAAAAAAATGAAATACTTGGGCATTAACCTTACAAATGATGTTAAGGACCTCTACAAATAAAACTATAAAATACTGAAAAAAAAAAAAAGAAATTACAGAAGACCTGAGTAGATAGAAAAACATTCCATGCTCATGGTTAGGCAGAATCAATATAATGAAAATGGCCATTCTACCCAAAGCCCTATACAGATTTAATGCAATCCCCATCAAGATACAAATGTCATTCTTCACAGATATAGAAAAAGCAATTCTCAAGTTCATATGGAATAACAGGAGACCCAGAGTAGCTAAAACATTACTTTACAGGAAGGAAGAAGTAGGGGATATCTCAGTCCCTGACCTGAAATTATACTACAGAGCTGTAGTAGCAAAACCAGCATGGTATTGGTATCAAAACAGAAGCGAAGACCAGTGGAACCGAATAGAAGATCCTGAGACAAAACCCCATATCTTTATTTGATATTTGATAAAGGGGGCAAAAGCATAGTGTAGAATAAAAATAGCCTGTTCAACAAATGGTGTTAGACAAATTGGACAACCATGTGTAGACAACTGAAGCTGGATCCTTACCTTTCACCCTACATGAAAATTAAATCAAAATGGGTCAAAGATCTGGATATTAAGCCAACAACTTTAAACTTACTAGAAAAAGAAGTAGGGTCACTACAGGACATAGGAGTCAGCAGCGCCTTCCTCAACAAAACTCCCATGGGTCAAGCAGTAAAGTCAAGAATAAATGAATGGGATGCAATAAAACTAACAAGTTTTTGCACAGCTAAAGATCTAGTCAAGAGCATCAAGAGAGAACCAACAGAATGGGAGAAAATCTTTGCCTGATACACCTCGGACAGAGGGCTAATATCCAGAATATACAGGGAACTGAAGAAACTAAACACCAAACTCACAAATAATCCAATCAATAAATGGGCTATGGATCTTAAAAGGAACTTCTCTCCAGTGGATGTCCAGAAAGCCCATAAGCATATGAGAAAATGCTCTACATCATTAGCTATAAGGGAAATGCAAATCAAAACTTCAATGAGATACCACCTCACTCCTGTTAGAGTGGCAAAAATGAAAAATTATGACAACAACAGATGCTGGAGGGGCTGTGGGAAAAGAGGAACACTGTCACACTGCTGATGGGACTGTAAACTGGTTCAGCCATTCTGGAAAGCAATGTGGTGAATCCTCAGAAAATTAAGGATGGAATCACGTTACAAGCCAGCTATCCCACTCCTGGGTATTTTCCCAAAAGAGTTAGAATCAGCTTATTACAGTGATGTGGCTTCATCAATGTTTATAGCAGCTCAATTTACTATAGCTGGATTATGGAACCAACCCAGATGCCCCTCACTCGACTGGTGGATACGAAAACTTTGGTATATATACTCAATGGAACACTACTTGGCCATTAGAGAAGATGATATTATGGCTTTTGAGATGAAATGGATGGAGATGGAAAGAATTATGCAAAGTGAAGTATCCCAATCTCAGAGACTCAAGGGCCGAATGGTTTCTCTCATCTGTGGAAGCTAGAATACATCAGGAAGCAGTATGTTAGACGGCAAAGCTAATAATAACTTCAAATTTTATGATTCTTTTTGCAACAGGGAGACAACTCCCTAGGATACTTGGAGGTGTAGGCTGGGGGATAGGGTGTGGGGAGGGCTTAGGAAAAGCACCTAGGAGACTGGAGGAACTGAATATAGCGGAATCATCTCAGAAGCTGATGTGTGACCTCCATGAGATATCCATCTAACTCAGCAGTTCTTCTAGGGGAAACAGAAACATGGGGAACCCAAGCTAGGCATCCATGACATGGCATTAGCCCTAGGTAACTAAGTATATATTCATTTGTTCTGGAATATTTGATAATGTTTCTCCCTCAATTGTAACTATATATCATCTAATAAATAATAAATTAAAAAAAAACTTGTACTGCTTTGACCTTTCTCCGATTCTCTCAGAAGTATTTTTTCTTTTAATTTTATATAGCCTTTCTATTTGTCTTTGGTAGAAAAAGGATGTGAAACCAGGAAAATCTATCTTGCCAGAAATAAATCTAACGCCAGATTATCAGCCTCTTGAAAATACAATATGTGACTTGTACCTTGCTGTCTTTCCATTAGCATACAACATATTTCACAAAATGTAGGTGCTCAATAAATGCTGCTTTTGAATAAATGAAAGAATGGATTTCTAATAAAAACAGTGTAGAAATAGAGTGATATTTCATAGACTATTATCCAAAGTCCATTAGAGAAATTGCAAAGATATTTTTTAAATCATGATTTCTTCATAATACTATGAATATTTCTCATTATTCTCTGCTCTTTTTTTAAAGTAGAAATTTGAGCCAGTGCATGTAATTGAGTAAGAAAGAAAAAGGTGGGAAACCAAAGAACATTGAACACATTTGTGGCTGTAAGGTTAAAGGTGGTGGTGCTTGAAAAATTTCAGATAGTAATATGTCTAATTGGAACTGATGATATTCAAAAGAACATGGCTCTTGGGAAACTTGTGGTGGGACATCATCATCATACTAGAGAGCCACGTGCCAGCTGTGAAAAGTCTGGTTTCAGCTGCAGGCCATGCTATAAGACTGTATTTGTAGACTAATTCATTTCAAGCTGTTACATTGCTGTGAGGGTGAGGTGGAGAGATGGTAGCTGTTTTCGTCTTTGGTCATTCAGTGGTCAGTGCCATGGCAGGCACTGTGGGGCTGGTCTTTCAGAGCACTATAATGGCGAGCTTGCTACTTCCTCCTTGGGCTCTTATATGAAAAAGCAGAACAAGTATATTAGCACCATATAAGTCCATTTTGGAAAAGATGATTTAGGGAAGCAATGACCTTTATATGTTGCTCTCTTTTATCTTTAGAGATTGCCTGTGTTCTACCAGAGCTGATGAATGGCATACAGAGTCATCCCCTCAAGCCGTTCTACATGGTTGGCGAGAAGGTGACCCTTTCCTGTTCAGGTGGCATGTCCTTAGATGGTCCTTCAGCATTTCTCTGTGGCTCTAGCCTTAAGTGGAGTCCTGAGATGAAGAACGTCCGGTGTGTAAAAAAAGGTGTGTGGTTTCTGTGTCAATGCATTCAGACAAGTGGGAGTCCTTGTGGTGACCTTCATGGCACTGTATCTCCATCACTGTGAGTTGTTCCCTCCATCCATCCTGCTAGGAGGAGGAGGCCAACTGGGGACTGTGTAACAGCTATTCACATGGCACACACAGACTTAGGAAATGCAGGGGCAGGCAAGGATAGCCCTGGAGATTCTGAAACATTTAACTTAAATTCGCCATATGAAGGATTAACTTTATATCTGTTAGGGTGCCAAGAAAATGAAAGATTTTTTCAAAGCTAATATTTGGTTTCCTTCTGTTTTTTTCTTGTACTTTTATTAAGTGCAGAATTAAGATAATACTTTATATAAAATTCTATATATTTCACTTCTGGGTACTCAGAGTTATTGGTATTAATGAAATTGAAAATTTAAAAACATTTACATTTAACTTTGCAAGTCAAACATTAATGAAGGAAAAGTATTGTGGATTGTAAAGTTGTTCTTTAAAGTGGAAATAAAAAAATCCAGTATTTTGAATGATAGTAAATTAAAAAAATTTTTTAAAAGAACCTAAGGTAAAAAAGGATTTAGAAACAAACTTTCTTTTTAGAGATATTTGAAATGAAATGGACTTGTTTTAAAATAACCTCCTGTCTCTTCTTTGTTTACATTTTTAATAAATAGAAATATTGTATTTTTAGCAATACCGGAAAGAGTGATAATTTACTTGCATGCTATTTTACGTGATATCATTTCTTGATGGTATGTTTTTTAATTCAGTGCTGACATTTGTCTTTTTTGGGGGGTCCATTTTATTTTTATTACTATATTTTAGTTGTATTTAATATTGGGATCCTTTTTGATATAGTTGTATAATCATGGAATATAATTTGTTCCAATTCAGTCCCCAATACTTTCCCTTTCCCATACCTTAACCCTCTCTGATTCCTTTTCTGCTACTCTACTAATATTTCTTCTTTTTGTTTATAGTGCTTTTAAATTAGTGCATTATGGATATGCATAAATGTGAAATTCACTGTGTAGATTCTCATATATACAGAGGAAAGTTCGGTCAGATTCATTCCCTGGTTACTCTCTTTTCTTATTCCTCTTCCCTCCCCTCTATCCCCTTTCCACTCTAGTGATCTGTCTTTTATTCCCCCTTCTCCACTTTCGCACTTATTTTCAAAGTTGTCTTTTCTAGTGAGGAAGAAGTACTAGATTTCATAAATGATACTGTTAGGCAAATTAGATGTTTACATCTCAAAGGAGACAGAATGCTCTGCTGCGGATGGTGGTGACAGACAGATGATAGCTAAGCAGATGGGAGCAGAGCAGGTCCAACAGAATGCCCTCCGTGCTGGTCTGACGAGCTCCATAGCTGTCAGAGCCCTACATCAGAGGATGATAGCTTTGTTTTCTGCATACACTGAAGCGTCTATGTGAGTTGACTTGGGAGATGTAAAGTAATGCACCTGTACCTGTAGTTCTAAACGGAAAGAGAACAATATACAGTTGATGAGGTCGTACTTTGTTTCAAAGGAGATTATGTAGCTGTCTTTCTGAAGTGTATGCTTCAGTCATTTTATAGCACAATTTAGTATAAATTTTCTCCCACTCAGTAGAAAATTCTATTAAAATTGGTTTTAATTAAGGATGCTTTTCATACTTGTATGTTTTTCTGAAGATGTGGATAACAATAATAACTACTCTTAAAATAAGCCTATAACAGAAAGAATCCCAGGTTTGTCAGCCTCCAAAGTTGGTACTTTAAAACATCAACTAAAAATAAGTAAACAAATAAAATACCAACTACGTTGGTAGTCTTTTTTTATTGTGGTAAAATATACATTGTGTAAGACTTAGCCATTTAAAGCATTTTTAAATGTGTAGACCAGTGGCTTTAAATACACTCCTATATGATCATCACCACTGTGAGTCTCCAGAATCTTTTCATCTTCTTAAGCTGAAACTCTGTATCCATTAAACAATAGCTGCCCATTTCTCCATCCCTCTCAAGGCTGTCTTGATGTAAACAAAGGCACGCTAAATGTGCTTTAAGAGTATTTATTTGGGACAGGTGTGGTCATGTAACCCTGTAATCTCAGTGATTCTGGAGGCTGAGGCAGGAAGATCCCAAGCTCAAAACCAGCCTCAGCAACTTAGTGAGGCCCTAAGCAACTCAGTGAGATCCTGTCTCAAAATAAAAAACAAAAAGGACTGTGGACATGGCTCAGTGTTTGAGCACCTTTGGGTTCAATTCCCAGGACCAAAAAAAAAAAAAAAAAGTATTTGGTTAACCAAGCTGTGAAGATATGATAAAATTCTGAAAGCTATTCTTATTAAATGCAAAGGTTGTTGGTCTAGGTGATCCTATCAGTGATTTTTTTTTTTTATAAAATCTTTTAGCAAGCATTCTATCTAAAATTTCAAACCTTATCCTAAAATATATTTCCAGTCATAATGCAGAGCTAATTCATATGGCTTTCTCATGAACTTTAGTATTGGTGCACCTATAAGAAGGTTTCTCGGCCTTGGTGCTACTGTGGCTTTGGACCTGGTGATTCTTTGTTGTGGGAGCCTCTCCTGTGCCTTGTAGGATGTTTAGCATCATCCTGGGTCTCTACCCAATAGGTGCCAGTAGCATCTCCTCTTCAATGTGGCAATGAAAAATACCTCTAGACATTGTCATATGTGCCACTGGGGCAAATCTTCTCTGGTTAAGAGGCCCAGATCCAGAAAAATATCATTTAAAAGAACAGTTTTTTGGGGGAATAATTTCAGATTTCAGAAAAGCTGCAAATACAGTTTCCACATACACTTTAGTTATCTTCCCTGTTTACGTAACTTAACTGACTAAAAGTAAGAAACTAATATTATTATAATACTGCTCACTAAACTGCACATTATTCACATATCACCAATTTTATCTCTAATTTCTTTTTTATGTTCTAGTATCCAATTCAAGATACTACTTCATATTTAGGATAATACCATTCAGAACCAAAGTGTTTAAAGAATGAGTGCTTGTAATTGAGATTTCTGGCCCTGGTGGACACGAGAGTCACATTACTACCATTTTTCCAAGTTCATGAATTATTTATAAGATTGTTTTTTCATGTATAAACTACTTAAATTTTCTAAAGGAAACATTCCATAGTTTTTGTATTCATAAAGGCGTGCTTTTCTGATAAAGTAGCTTTATAATATAAAATGAACATCGAGTTTTATGATCCAAGTATAAACCAATGACTTCTATTGTAATGAAACTGGCAGGAAGTGTTTTGGACAATTCACTTTGCCATTGGCTGTAGCTAAGGCAGTGACAGTCAATGTAGGCTCTTGGACTAAGTTGTCCTGTCAAAATTGGAATGATAATTGATGATCAGTTTCTAGAAGACACAAAGTAACAGAGAGAATCTTATTAATGTAAGTACTGTTGAGGGAAAAACCCCTGGGCATTTATATGTGAAAGGTTATTGTAGATCTCCTTTGGATAAAAGGGAATTTTCATGTATGCTTCATAGTGCTGCTTTCTTTCTCATTATGAAGTCATTGGCAAAATACAGCTCAAACAGCTGTTTGTAAACATCAGCTTCTTCAAAGGGAGCCTGGACTATTAGTCTTGGATTAAGACACATATGTACTTTTGGGTTGGCCAATCAGTTTGTTATGTGAACTGGCCTTAATTTCTACCTTTCTTGATCCATTGTCTTCTTATCTGCTAAATGGGCTTTTATTAAGGATTAAATATCACAGTGCATAAGGAGTATGCAATTTATACATGCCAAGTGCAAATGCTCAAGAAATGGTAGTGATTATTACCAGTGCAATTATTTGTAGAACATTCCTCTTGTAAAATGCTCTAAAGTTGTATTATTAATGTTTACTGTAGAAACCCTTTGCAACTGAAAATGGTACAGACTCTAGTTCAACAATTAAAAAACAAAAAACCCCACACACCATACCTTTCTTGCTATGAAGAAGCTCTTCTTCCCCAGTGATTGCATCTCCCTTGTGTTTTTCTTTCAGAATCTCCTCTAACACAGGCAGTGCCTAAATGTCAGCTCTGGGAGAAACTGCAGAATTCAAGATGTGTTTGTAAAATGCCCTACGAATGTGGGTAAGCTCTGTCCTTGCTCACATTTCTGTTTTCTTTTGCCCAAGATAAACAGGGTGATTTCTTAGATGCTAGTGTCTGTTGGATTGAAGGTGCAGCTTGCCAAGGGTTCAGGGTCTTTGTTTATATTTTAATCTGCCTCTGCTGTCTGGGATCACCCGCTAACAGCCACGGTGTTAAGCCGTGTTCTAATCTGGCTAGATGAGAAAGGCTGAAGGACCACTTGAGCATAGTTTGCCCTATACGTAGAATGGAACAAAAATACAAAGTTCTCACCTGAGGATTTAGAGGATTAGGCTGAAATTCCCTAAGGATATAAACTCTTAAAGCCATACTGATGGAGAAAGAGCAGCTACTTTTCTGATTCTTGAAGATCTCCTCTAGATTTGCATTATAAGAGTGTTACCAGCTTGAAATCATGACTGGCCGACGCCTGTGTCATGGTCCTAGCGGGATACAGTTGGTACAATTAGATTAGGACAAGAAGAGGTGTATTAGCAAGTTTATTTACAAAATTGTGGGCAGAGTAAAAGAAACTACAAGCCACAGGTCAGTACTACTGCACTAGTAACAGCTCAGCCAGGAGCTGTCCAGGACTGACCAGGCAGGAGGAGGGAAATCTGGAGACAGGACTTGGTGGAGAGGCCACCAAGGAGAAGCTGACTCTCCTTTTAGGGACCTCAGAGATCTTACAGGAGTGAGCCAGTGGAATAAATATTCCAACTGCACTTTCTTCCCTGCCTCTAGGCTCTTACCAGGGTTGGAGGACAATGAAGTCCCTGATGTGACCCTTATATGCCAGCCTTTTGACAGATGGGGAAGAGAGGAATGTCTGGGAGGAAACAGGAAAGATATCTAGACCCTGAGCTCATGGGCCATCTTTAAGGTTAACAATTAAAACACTCGTTTACTAACTAATGACTTGACTTTCAATTAGTATGGTCATCAAAACCCTATAGAACTTCCTGAACGTACAGCGGATGATTCATATAGTGATTGTATGTAGTAACTTCTGGTGGGTGGAAGAATATAGCTGAATGGCATAAATGGAAAGGCGGTCAGCCCAACACATTCTGACTCGAACGTTCTAACCCTGTCGTTACTCTCTATTAGTCATTGCTTACATTGGGTCACATTCCTCCTCTTTCCAGATTTCCCAACTCCTTTAGTTAATCAGCTGCCTGCCATTTATAGACACGGTCTGAATTTTTGTGTCTTTTCATGGTATCAGGTACAATAACCTGGTGGCATTGTGAAGTCTCTGCCCTTTTAACTGTTCTGAGTAGTTCTGTTTAAAGTTTAAATAAATAGAGAAAAAGATATATTCAAAACAAAAAAGTTTTTGTTATGTAAGTAACTCTGAATAAGTTGAGCTTTTGGTTAAAAAAGAAAATATCAGAGCTAAATAAAATATGGGAATGTAGAGTCTTTCTGACCCCATATCGTATATGAAAAGTGTTTTGTTATCCAACTTTTTATAAAATAATGTTTTTCTTACCCACCAGCACTTAGAAATGTAGTTGCTTTCAGTAGTGACATTTCTAAATAGTTATATCTTGTATTTTAGCATTGATGCTTAAGAAAGTAACATGTTATGACATATTTCTAAAGCACTTTGTAAACATAGACACTTTATTTTTATTTATTTTCTTTTTATTAAGAGTATATAGAGATACAAATGAGAGGGAAACATTATCAGACCATCAATAACCAAAGTATATATACATAGTTAACCAGGGGTAATTGCCAAACATGGATGACCACCTTGGGTTTCACCTGTTGCAGTTACCCCCAGGAGAAATCTTGCATAAAATGGGTATCTCGTGGAGGAATAACCTCTGCTTCTGAGATGGTTCGCCTATATTCCCACTCTCCAGTATCCTAGGAGATCTTCAAATACCCTCCTCTCTCCCCCTCCCTACACCTCCCAGTATCCTAGGGTACCATCCCCCTATTATACTGACAATCATACAGTTTGAGGATATTATTAGTTTAGCCGTTTAACCTACTGTTTCCCCATGTATTCTA
>PVKS010028805.1:0-10112 GCA_004027875.1 Aplodontia rufa
TTTTTAGAGCTATAAAGGGAAAGGGAAGGGAGGGATAAGGGAGGGTAACTGGGGGGGCACTCCTGGGGATAATTACAATATCCAGAATATTTACACATTTTATACACATTTTATATTGATTTGTTAAAATCTTGTAAGTCTGTTCAAAAAATAAAAATAAAAAAAAAAGGAATACTAGTGTCATTGTGTGTCTCACAAGCATATTTTTCTTCTCTATTCTGTTCTCAGAAACAGGTTTATTTGTGTAAGACTTTCCCTGAAGAAATCAAAAAAGTAGTTGAGAAAACAAAGAATTTACATTTGGAGAATAAGTACTCAATAACAACATGGTAATTATTGATTAAATGAAACCCACATTACTAAGGAAATGTAGAACTTTATTTGAGTTTCTAGTACAATACATCAGGGGACTAATGTTATAGGTTTTTGCAGGGAAATAGTCTAAATTTAACCATAGTGATGAAAATTTTCATGGCAGAATGAGGAGCTATTTTTTGCCATATTTTAATTGAAGCAGTATAATCTTACATAATGGTGGGATTTGTTGTTACATGTTAGTATATGCACAAAATGTAACAATGTAATCTGGCCAATGTCATTCCCCATAATTTTTCTTTCCCTACCCTCCTTCATTACCCTGGTCACATTCCTCTACTCTACTACTCCCCTTTTTTAATTTCATGAGATGCTCTCCATTTTTGTTTTTCCTAACTTTCACATATGAGAGAAGACATGCAACCTTTGGCCTTCTGAGTTTTGCTTATTTCACTTAACATTCTAATGTTCCATCAATTTTCCTGCAAATGACATAATTTCATTCTTCTTTGTAGTGGAATAAAACTTGATGTGAGTGGGAAGCAAATTCTTCAGCTTATGTTAAATTTCATTGTGTATGTATATCTATTTTCTTTATCCATTCATTCACTGACAGACACCTTTCCTGATTCTGTAGTTTTGCTATTAGGAATTGTGCTGCTATACACGTGGGTGTGCATGTATTGCTATAGTAGGACATATAGTGGTTTCATTCCTAGCCTTTTGAGGAACGCCAATACTAATTTTCTTAATGGTTATATTCATTTACAACCTCACCAACAGTGTAAAATTGAATCTTTTTATCCATACTGAGAAGCTATTTAGATTCATTGAGGAAAGAAGTATTTAGACACATTGAGAGAACAAGTATGTATTTGTAGACCGTTTAGGCAGCAAAATCTTGCTTTGCACTGTCATTTGTAGAATTCATCTTTTATTATCTGTCAGGGGGAATCACAGACATTAAGTTTATAGGAAAAACTCATCACTAACAGAGTGAACAATTCCTTTTAGATGGAAGAATAAAAAACCAAACCAAAAAGTTAGATTGAATTCTCTGTATTTGGATGACTGATGCATTTATGTAATTAATAGATCTCTCAAATAGCTATAGTATTTCTTTTTTATTTAGAAGTTTTAGAGCTATACTCACTTGAGAGAATGAAGAAAACATTTTGTAGTATTGAATGCTGATTTATATACTTTAAAAGGTACAGCTTAAAAGTATCAAGGGAATTTACTTGATGCATGATTCATGGTGAAATATTAAACAGTATATATTAATACATATGTCCATGTTCTTAACAGTCATCTATGCCAATAGAGTGAAGTGCTGAAATAAAATAGAGCATCAGCTCAGCATTTCTTAAATACTTAGTACCTACTACCAAAGGACCATACCATGATGGCTAATGGCTTAGACCACTGGGTAATCCACTGGCTAGCCACTTAAAGATCTTATCATTAATGTCTTAATCTCTAAAACTAGGATAATGATTTCATTTACCTTTTTGGGTAGTTTTGCAGGACTGAATCATCTAACGTGTACAAGGTATTTAGAGTACTCACTGGTGCATATAACTTCAGTAAATATTCTTTTAATTACTATTGCTTGAAATCAACTCTATGAAGAAATTATTTTAGGCATATCTGGTGACATGTAAAAGTCTTCCCCAGTAGTTAAAAATGTCACATTGAAGGAAAAAAATCCTAGTAACTTGAGGAATATTTTATTAAGGTGAAATTAGTATTCTATTTCAATATCTTTATTTAATCCATCAATATTGTCATCATTCTAATCACCAGCACTATCACCATCATCTTTAATTATCATTATTGTAATCATCAGCATAGTAACAAGGACATGGCCTGACGTTACATTGCACCTGGCATTTTTTGAAGGGCTCAGTGTAGATTAGCTCATTTAATTTTTCCATAATCACTTATATCATTGTTGAGAATACTGAATATATTAAGTATATATATTCAGTTAATAAATGTAGAATCCAGGTTTTAAAGTCAAGAATTTTGTCTCCAGATCCTATGCTATTATATAATATTGTGTATGTCTTTACTGCAAGAAAAATAACAGAAAAAGTTAAAAAAAAGAATGTCAAACTGGAAAAATAATGTCACAAAATGGAAACATTTTAATATGCTGAATATGTATAGTAACTTTAGAAATGAATACAAATTCTCAATTCAGGGTAAAATGGATAAAGTCTGAAGACAGAATTCCAAAAGAATTCCAAAAGCAAAATATAAATCATAGATAAAGTTAAAAATTCAGTATCATTCAAAAAATTAGACATTTTTACCTGAGTGGTAGAATCACAGAAAATGCTTAATCCCCTTATTTCCCCCACATTTTCTTAGTTTACTTAAGTGAGAAAATAACTAAGACATTCCATTCTACAAAAATAAATGTAGTTTCTGAGATTCAAGCTGTTGTCTGAGTTTAGTCAAGAACAGTAATTGGATACTAATTATGTAAGATTTTAAAATTTATTTTACTAAAAATGAAGAGTTATTTAAAGAAAAGGAGTCAATCAACATATTAGTGAGTTTTATTTCCAAACTCTGTGCTCAAGAAATAAGTGCTGATGTCAGGAGTGCAGAAAAGACATAATTACAATGGTCATGATGTTAGCTATCAGGGCTCTGACCACTAGAATGGTAATGGAAAATTGGTTAGGAGCAATGGAGGGGGAAGAATTCTTTTTTTAATTTATATTTAATTTTAGCACATAAAATTGCACAGATTTATTCAATATGATGCGATATTTTGATACATGTTTACCTTGCACTCTTCCCAATAGCCAGGTTAATCAACTTAAGTGTTCATCATTGGCAGGATTGATAATGAGAATGTGGTATATACACAGAAGTGAATACCATCAGCCATTAAAGAGGGAAGAAATACTGTCTTTTGAGACAATATGGATAGACTCAGAGGATAGTATATTAAGTTAGTCAGGCACAGAAATACAAGGGTCACATAATCTTACTCATGTGGAGTCTAACAAAGTTAGTCCATACAAATTGAGAGCAGAATAATGGTTACTACAGGATAGTCAGGGCTGGCGAAGGCGAGGCTAGAGAAGAGTAGTTGGTAATCAATATAAAGTTACAGTTAGAAATAAAGATTAAATTCTAGTGCAAGGAAGATTTATAAGGCATAATTTACTGTTCAATGATTTGTTCTTTTATGGAGGAAAAGGACTAAGAAATGGTACTGTTTATTATTACAGCATCTCATGACATTTCTCATAAAGAGTTAAGTAGGGCTCTTGGTGAAGTACCTATAATAAATAATCATGGTCAGCCTCTGTCACTGAAATATCAAAGGTAAATTTAATATTATAGGAAGAGAGAGAAGCACATTAACCAACTGATATTATTACTGTGTAACATTAATAAAATTTGTTAATATGAAATTATGATTAGGATTTCAGAGAGGATACATTTAATTTAATCTCTTACTATCACAGTCTCTTATGGCTGAGAAATCTGTGTAAGAATATACACTGCAATTAAAACTTGATAAGTGAAAACAAAATATAAGCAATCTAATTATGATTTGCATGTTTAATGATTTGAAGCTAACATAGAGTTACGAATTTATCTCTAAAGTTCTCCTTACTCTCACCAGTGAATCCTTGGGCCCATGGAACCCTCATTAGGAAAAAAATGTTCAGAAGATGAAATACTAATTAATGTCTGTAGCTTTACTGATTTTCTGCCTCCATGGTTGGCTTGTGGACACTCATAACGCTTCTACCGATTGACACAACTTTTTATGTCCTAATAAATTTCACAGTTAAAACTTTTGGGCTTCTGAGTTTGTTAGATACTTATTATAATTTCCCAGATCTTGGTTGTGATCCATGGTGAGTTGACTCACTTTCCATCTTAGGCAACAGTCATGGAAATTGTCCTAATGTCTTACTGTAAAGATTAAAGGAGTTAATATATGTCCAAGTGCTTAAAAGAGTTTCTGGTAAGCACTGTATAAGCATTTGCTATCAATATCATTTTATTCCATTTTTCCTCATCAGGGATGTCTCTCTATAGAACACAAGTACTGATGCAGATCCAAGGTCTCATTCCTCACTGATGAAATAATTCCACTATTCAAAGAAAGCGTAGAAATGATGTGGTCAGATTGCTAAATGTGAGAACCCAAGCACAATATTTCACCTCTTTGAATATTATTTAATGTGCCAGGATGTTTTGCTTTCCTGTTTCTTCTGTTTTGAGGATTGGATGTGTGCAGAATGGTTACTTGCCCATTTCTATATAGTGTATTTTATTACAATGATATTTATTGAATGTAATGTTTTCACAGTAATTAAAATTGCTTACAAGCATGAACATGAATTGTAAATTATGTATATTTCTAAGGTTTTAGGGATACAAGATAGGAGGAGATTGAATTTTAAAACAAGTGATTTAAGCCATTACTGTTGTATAGGAATGACATAATATGCTTGCTAGTATTTTTTTATCAAAATCCCATATTTATAGAACTCTGATAAATATAAAAATAAAAATAAATAGAATTCTGTTATTTTTCTCACCAAATTCCAAGCCTGAGTGCTGTGGCCCAGCCAGCCTAAGTATATTAACCATTTTGGATCCTTGGAATAAGAATTGAAAGAGACCTGGAAATCTAATAGTTTCTGGTGCTATAAGGCATCATAGACTTAAGGTTATTGACAACATAACAGGCCTTTTGTAATCAGAAAAGGGAACATGAGGGGGAAAAATGTCAATCAGCAAGCAAAAGAAAAGAAAATAACTGTGAGAAATAAGCTCTGATGAATTTCATCCTAATAAGTATAAACTTTTTGACTCTTAGGTTTGTGAGATCTGCTTGCATACTAGAAAAAAATCACCCTTATCTTAGATCAACTTGAATGCATTTTTGATTTGTTTTTGGATCTGCTAGTTTGCAAACAAATGATTTCTGACTAAGGTAGAGTTTATTTTACATCATCTTGTTGTAACATTTGCTCATACTTGCAAAGTTAAAGGATGTTGTAGTCAAAGAAAATGATTTGGGATAAAACACAGAGGCATGAATGTTTGCTCTGTTCAGTGTTAGTAGGGCATAAAATGCAGAGTAGGCAGTCATGGGAATAAAAGGAAGAAGGAAAAAGCTCATGGATTGTCTTAGTTGCAATATCATTCTTAAAATGTTTTCTGCGTATAATACAGGAAGGACTACTGGAAGGGATACATTTGCATTTCAGACAAATACTATGGTAATTATACAGAGAACAGTGCATAAAAATGGAAAAATGGTTATAGAGGAACAGGTTAGAACAAGGAATATAAATTGAAGTAGAAAAATTTGTCAGAAAAATAGGAAGGGTATTTTATTTACTCATAAAAACTCCCTCAAGTAATTATAATCAACTTCTGTTTTATAGATAATAACAGCCTAGGATAAAGTGAGGCCTAAATTTACATAGGTAGTCTGTGACCACAACTGAGGTTGAATACATAGTGTCCCCCTATTTTTTTAATCTTTTTAAAGATAGAGGGAAAAACAGAGAGCAAGAAAAAGAAATAATCAATTTTATTTATTTTTTCATCTGTTTTTTTGTTTCTCCAACATTTAGTTTTGTATGTGGTGCTGGAGTTTGAACCTGTATCATCATGCATGCCAGCCAGATGCTTTAACCACTGGGCTCCTGCCTCTTGACCCCCCTTTTAAGATATGTATTCTAGAGCTGCAGAAATTTTCAATCATGTGCTTTTCTCATTTCTGAAAAAGTGTCTCAGGAACCCTTATATCATATGGGGATACTGTATGGTGGGGGTTATTGAACTTTTCAACTCTCCATTGCAGTACTGAAGAGTTAAATCATTTTATCTATTTTATACATTCCAATTTACTTGGAAGGGAAATGCTTAGGGTTAGGATGAATTCTGTTAATGTGAAAGAATAAAATATGTGAAGATTCAAAAATTTAACAGGTGTTCATACACCCACACCCCAATCTTTTATATTTGCTTACAACTCTCTGATCTGTAAGTCACTACCTAAGCACGATCTAAAGCAGTGCATATTGAGTAAAGGTTGTTAGGACAGCAGGTGTCTCATAGGAAGGCATGTGGACTTCTGCAGGAGAGAAACCTGATGTAGAAGGAAGCAACCAAGACTCAGTTGTTAAATCATCAATTTTTAGAGTGCTGAATCTGTACAGTAAAGTCCATCCTTAAAAACAAGCTGGCTTTAAATTAACTAAATGTATGCTTTATGTGTCCCCTTTGATTAAAGAAATGGTCTATTTCACCCAGTCATGGGTTATGCTGACAATTTTATTGGAAAAAATGGTTTTCTTTGAAAATCTAAGCAACACTCAATTCTAGGGAAAATTCTAAAAATACCAAAAAAGGCAACAGGGAGAAACCCATAGACTCCATGTGTAGTTAAATTGGATCATATGCAGAGTAACACTAATAATAGCAGTACTATATAAATCACATAAAATGATTTTAAATTTTTTAGTAACCACATTTTAAAAGACATAAAGAAACTGGTGATATTTTTATAAATAACATTTTATTTAATGTGTCCAAAATACCATCATTATAATGTATAAACCACATAAGCATATTTAATGAGATAGTTAACTTAATGTACATCTTATTCCATATACTAAATTTTTATTGGAAATACTTGATTTGATATTTAGATTTCAGGCAGTTTGCAATTATTAATGTAGATTCACATACCTAAGTCATTTCAAGGATGCTAAGCTTTCTAATAATTAAACCTAATATCATATTTTGAATTTACATTAGTTGAATAATACAAATTGAATTGTTTTTAAGACTCAGCTTTCTTGAAATGACATCAGAAGTGCTTTAGATTCCAATTTTTTTTAGATTTTAGAACATATGCATCTACATATGCATATGAACAGTAAAGAATATGTGTGTGTATAGTGAGCAGTTGTGATATGATAGAATTTTAAACATGCAATTCATCTATGCATCATAATATATGGTTATTCATCATACACAGCTTCACAATAACTTTACAGAATGTCTTCAATAGTTTTGCACATGAAGCAAACTTTGTATATATTGAAGTACCAGAAAGCAAAGGTGTCATTATCTCTGGGCCTCCAATATGAACAATCTGTTATTGGCCATCATCATCCTTCCTGACTCTGAATATATGTGCTATAGATAAACAATCATTTTCTTATGTTTATTCACATATTAAGAGTGAATAGTGAATAATAGCATAACTTTAAAACAGTGAAAAATGATGAGTACAGGATGACAAAGCAGCACAGTAGCACCACCATCACCCCTGTATCAGCTGTTGAACAATAAAGAATGGCAGCCTTCAGTCTTCTCCTGGGATGCTGTGCTTTGACCAAAATATTACTGTATGCTGTATTTTGTTTTAGGTGAGAACAAACAGGCAAAACACTTGAGGGACCAGGAGGTGAGTCTTGGTCCTCTGGAGATAAGAAGCCATTCTATTGAATGGCTTTTTAAAATGTTTCCTACAGAGTCATCTGCTTCATTAGCAACATTGTTTTGTGTCTTAGAAATCTCTTTGACTTTAATAAAAGAGCACCATTTCTTGTTCTGTTCTGATGCATGATGCTCTAGTTCAACAATTCCATCACACATGTTCAGCATGTTGACTATAGGCACATTTTCTGGCATGGTAACAATCTCACTGTCATCATCACTGTTAGTAAGATCACTTTGATTGGAAACCATTTCAACTATTTCACCATTGGCCAATTTATGAACAACTGGTGCCTCATTATCGATGTTAAAATATTCTTCAATATCCACTTGTGCCAGTTGACTAACAGGCTCTGAAATCACATTTTTTTTGGTTATGTGAACAGGCCAGACATTATTTTTTTTCTCACTTGATATATGAAATTATTCAATGTCACCACCGTATTCATCATCGTGGCTGAACATAGTAGCAGTCTAAAGGTAGTACCAGCAGGCACAAACTGTGACTCAAGTAATAGTTGCAAGCCTGGGAATATAATTTACAACATCCTTCATGATAAACTCTTTTTGAAAATATTCCATACCCATGCTCTTGTTCAGTGCTACTAGCAAGCTGTTACAGAAATTGTTTATATTCACTCTTCATTGATCTAAGGATACCCTGATTATATGACTGAATTAAATCACATTTGGGTGGAAGTACATGACATAAACATTATTTTCCATAGGAATTTTAGCTGGAGGATGAAGGAACAGTTGTCAAGAAATAACACAATATTGCAGTTACCATCCAGTCCAGCCTTCCTTTAGGGAGGATAAGAGATTGATATAAAATATATGCAAAACCAACCAATTCATTTTTAACATAATTAATCCTTTAAAAGAGCAAACTGCAAGCTTTTGCCTGTCACAGGAAGCTTACACATACGTGTGCCTATTGTTTAAGCATATTTCAGCACCTTTATTCAGGTCTTGACATCCTTAATTCCTGTAGTGGCAGTCTCGTTACTTGTAGCCAGTGTCTTTCTGGGACAATAACATTAAAATGATTTTGTTTCACCAGCTTTTGTGGACTTGTAATGTTATCAGGTTTTCTTCTCATCACTTAATTTCTAAACTGCCTCATGATCAGCAGATGCTTTAAAACCACACATTTTAAAAATTTTAATGTTATAACTTTTCCTTAACTGCAGCAGCCAGCCTGTTCACTATTCAGTTCTCTTCATCTTGGCTTATTTCATAATTTCAGCTTAGAACTTTATTTATGTCTGTTTCTTCAGGTGATCATTCCAACACTACACTCTTGTAAGATACTTCACTAGTACATTTAACTGTTGCTATAACAGTATGACTTGCTATAATGTACTATGGATAAATATAAATGCTTTCTCCTTTTATTATTACTATTACCTATTTTGACAATCTCAATAAGGTTTTTTTCCATCATGGAGCAGAGAATAAGCAAAAAGCAGAGTTGAATGAGTACAGGTCTTGGCCCCTTGTGGGGCATTGTGGGGATACTGCCATTGTATGGTCTGAAATTTTATCACTCCTGTGGGTGTTTGTGTGGGGGTCATGAGCATGTGTGGATAATATATGTTATGCGTAAAGGGGGCTTAATGGCCATTTTCCCATAAGGATTTTAAATAAGCTATGTATCTTGTGTTTACATTTTGACAATGACTCCAAACTAAGGTCAGGCATAGACATTTTTATTTGTTGAAACATGCCAGTGCTCAATAAGTTCTGGATTTTGGATTATTTTGGATTTTCATAGCCAAGATGTTCTACAGTTAGTTCTTTTAGTTATTTAGTAACACTAGCCACATTTAAGTAGTTAGTAGACTGTTATATTGTACAGCACTAATATGAAGGCTCAAACGTTTGTAGATGTTTGAGTATGAATGATTAAGGAAATTTCAATTGTAAGATGTTGATGTCAAAGGACATGCAGAAAATGATCTGTGATTCTTAATGCTTACACTTCAGATAAGTCAGGCTTATTTTTTTTCCTTGATCTAATCAGAGAATAAGGAGTTTCAAGGCCACAGTTTGATTTATATATTCTTATTGTTTAAGGCAGAAGCTGGAGATGCAAGACGTATAGATTGGAAAGAATGAAAAAATGTCAAATATGTTTTTCATGCTCATTTACACTTGTTTATTTTAGAAAGCCTTGGGACTTAACAGGCTTATTTATCTTTTACCTTTTTCTCTAAGGAACAAATAGTGGCTAAATCTTTCTTCCAAATGGAGATGTACATTTGTAGTATTGTATTTGAGAGTTTTCCAAC
>PVKS010028805.1:10212-26118 GCA_004027875.1 Aplodontia rufa
ATTGCTAAGTCTGGCTTAGAATTTAACATCCTCCTACCTCAGCACACCCCCAATCACTGAGATTACAGCCATGCATGACCACACCCAGCTAGCTTCTTTGTATTCTTAATCGTTACAGAAATTAAGACACACATATTGGCTATCACAAATTCCTTCCCAGAATTCTTGGGTTGTTCTTTCAGTTATGTAGATTCTTTAACAACATATACTTCATTTTTCTCTGGTGCAATGGCAGTGGTTCCTTTTTTTCAGGGGGAGTACCAGGGATTGAACCCAGGTGGTTCTTTATTATAGGTAAAATAGTATAAAAATAAGTATTTAAGAAGAGAAGAGTTAACACTTAGAATCCCCATGCTATATGGGAATCAAGTTGTAAATGTTAAATATATCTATACTCTTTTCAAAAGCCAGAAAACAAGCATCTCTGTGCAGATGAGAAACAGAGAAATTAATACTTTGTCCAGTCTCACAAAGCTGGCTAGAGATTCCTGGATTCAGGATTTAACTAGGACCATCTAATTATGGAGTTAGTACTTTATATAAAGCTTTTTGGACCCTGACTTTTCACTTAAGTCCTGTAAGAGACAAAGCCATTCTTTAAATTAGTTGAAGATCTAATTGGGAAGAAATTCCAATGTGTTCAATATGAACATTTCCAAGACAATTGTAATGAGATTAGATTATATCTAAACAACAGTTAATGAGAGGTGATGATTGTAAGTAAATCAAAAAGACTGTAAGGGACAGGTTTGCATGAAGTTCAGATTGCAGCAGAGTCTTGAAAGATGAGGGAGATTTGATTGCAGAAGAGGGAAAAGATGAAATTCAAGTAAAGACTAAAGACTACTAAAAGCATAGAAACACATGCTTTTTGTAGGGTGATGTGGGAGAACAGCTAATTATATTAACAGAAGAGCTACAATTTGGGAAATGATTATTATTAAACATTAATTACAACCCAGGTCTAAAAGAACACTTCTTCATGCTGAAATAGAAGTAGCATCTATCATGGATTCATTAGATTTTGTTTCTACCTAAGAAACTGAAGCTGCATTGATGAGAGGCATAATAAACAGGCAGAGGGTGCTAAAATCCCTCATGACCTTTGTCTTCTGATAATATGCATTTCTTTAACACTAGCCGTCAGATGTCTTTTCTTTTTATTATTAAGAAATTTATTTGTTGAACAAGCAAATCTGCTTCCAAAGAAAAATATAATATATATGTATAAGTTCTGAATATTAGATTTACCCCCCAAGACCCTCTCAATTATCCATCCTTATCCCTCCCCCTCCCTCCTTCCTTTTTTAACCAAGGTACTGACATATTTAATGAAACTGTTCTGAATTCTTTACTCAAGTCCTAGAAACTATACCAAAGTAGGCATGCAGTGAATGACAGTCTCTTTGCACTTTGTACAGCTTTCAGTGGCTAAGGGATATATCTTTCTGAGGTTATCAGAGGAAGGGCATCCAAAACAAGCAACACACTCAAACTAAAATGACAGGTTCATTAACAGGTGAATTTCTAAATCTACATGGGAAAATTTACATATATTATGGATATAAGAAGTAATGAAATAAATACGAAACAGATTTTCATAAAACTTATGACTTGCCTGGAATTTAGCATTACTGGTATCTGATGGCTTGATACATGAAATATAATAAAATAGACTCTAATTGCATAAGTATGAACGATAAGCTCATATCTGTTTTATGCAGAAATCATGCTAAGCCAGTTATGCTCAAAAGAAATACAAATTAGTAAAGGCAGGAATTCTAGAACATTTTGTATATGTGACCTTTCTTAAACATTTCCAAGAAATTTCATTTCCACAAGTTAATTTGAAAATGCTTTGTTTAGAATGTGTTGTTGAAGAAAGGCGAAGGGCTTGCCAGGCTACAGAAAAAGACTAGAGGACAATGCATTAATCAATCACGATAATAAAATGTCAAAGAACACAGGCAGGGTTTCTATGAATTTAGGTTTTATTTAATGTGTTCATTAAAGTCTTCTAAAAGAGAATTTAAAATTGATTGTTCTGCATAAAACTCTTTAGTTAACAAAAATGTTTGATTTACTGTACATCCATTTATTTTCAACAGTAGAATATTAGCACAACAATTTTGTAAGATATAAAGCGAAGTAGATGGAAGCTATGAAGTTTTCAATTTGATGTCAACAATGCTTTTCATTTGAACTTCATGAACATGTTAAAATGGTTTGGTATTTGGAATCATCCAATAATCTACACTTATCTTATTTGATGTGGAAAACAGGACAATGCCATGCCTATTATTTCCAATTAAAATTGTTTATGTATTTTCCTCTGCATACATTTGTTATATATATACCCCTGTTCTTTTATAATATGTACCCCTATCTTTACCAAAACCAAAGGATGGGAAATGATGAAATTATAAACAGTCAAAAGCACACACTAATCTTTACTTAAATAACAAGATCTGAACCTGCAGAAACAAAAGAATACTTTAGTTGCATAAATTCATTTGATATCTAGAGCTTTAATGTCTACAAACACTTGGCCCAGGATTACCTAATGAGAATACAAAGATGTAAGACAAGCCTCAACTTATAGGAAAATGATGTCAGACCAGTAGTAAAAAGAAATTTATCAAATTCTTAAGCAGGAGGACCAGAATTGTAGCCTTGACAATTTTGCTCACTTATGTTCTTTCCAACTAATCACTCTTTTAGTACTAAAAGATCATTCTGGAAAGCTGGACTATATCCCCAGACTATTCCATGTGTTCCTTGAAAAGAACATTCTTCTGAGTTGCTTCAGATGATATGTCTACAGTGCTCAGGAGTTCATATTCCTCTAGGGAAAGAGTTGCCTCTCCTGTGTAAATTAGATCAATCATCTATTTGGGATTTGACCACTTATCTTCACATTCAAAGAAGAATGTACACAAGCTTTAATGAACTACAAACAACTTCATAGATACACATTCTGCTCAAGTCATCAGGATATCAAAATACACCATTTTAACGAGTTCTTCAGAGGATAGACATTATGGATATGGTTTGTTCTTTATTCTGGAGGACATTGCACTATTTCCTGAACACAAAAAAGAGGAGGGAAATAAAAAGTGCCCAGGTGGAGGTGGTTAGTTTTTGTTGCTGTAACCAAAAGACCTGACAAAGAATCATAGAGGAGAAGTTTATTTTGGATCACAGTTTCAGAGTTCTCAGCACACCGATGGCCCATTTTGTAGTTCTGGGCCCAAGAAGATGCAGAACATCATGGCAGAATAACATGCAGGAGGAAAGTAATTCAGGACATGGCAAGCAGGAAGTAAGAAAAAGATAGCTCCACTGATCAGTGACAAAAGGTAAAACCCAAAGTCAATCTTCAGTGGCCTACTTCCTCTAGCCACACCCTAATCTGCTGACACTTACAACTTAGTTAATCCATACCATTGGATTAATCTGTCCATTAGCTTACACCTCTTGTAATCCACTCATTTCACCTCTGACAGTTCTTGAATTGTCTCACACAAGAGCTTTTTGGGAACATTTCATATCTAAACCATAATGGGTTAGCTTCCACACATCAGAGAACATTTCACTTTTGATTTTTTAGAGTTGCTTATTTCACTTAGCATGATATCCTCCAATTTTTTTTTATTTTCCAGCAAATGACATAATGCTCTTCTTCCTCATGACTCAGTAATACTCCATTGAGTGTACATGCCATAATTTCTTTATCTGTTCATCAGTTGAAGGGCACCTTGGTTTGTTCCATAGCTTAGCTACTGTGAATTGTGCTGCTATGAGCACTGATAAGGCCACATCACTATAGTATGCTGTTTCTGCTTCTTTGGATATATAAAAGGAAGTAGGATAGATGGGTCAAATGGTGGATCCATTCCTAGTTTTTTGAGGAAACTCCAAAGTGTTCTCCAGAATGGTTGTACCAGTTTGGAGTCCCATCAACAATGGAAATGTACCCATTTCCCCACATAGTCAACAACATTTGTTGTTAGTATTCTTTCTCTCTCTCTCTCTCTCTCTCTCTCTCTCTCTAAGAGAGAGGGACAGTGAGAAAGTGGGAGAAACAGAGAATGAATTAATTTTATTTAGTTTTTCATGTGGCCTTTGTTGTTCTGACACCTCGTTGTGTATGTGGTGCTAGGGCTTGAACTCCCATTCTTGCACACACCAGGCAAGCACCATAACCTCTGAGCCACCACTATAACCTGTTGTTATTATTCTTGGTTATTGCCATTCTAACTGGAGTGAGGTGACATCTCAGTGTGCTTTTTATTTTCATTTCTCTAATTGCTAGAGATGTTGATCATTTTTTCATATATTTCATATATTTTAATATATTTCATCATTTGAGTAGTGTCTGCTTAGTTCTTTTGCATATTTATTGATTGGGTTATTTGTTTTTCAGTGTTAATGTTTTCAAGTTCTTTGTATATTCTGGATATCAATGCCCTGTCTAAGGTCCAAGAGGCAAAGAGTTTTTTCTCATTTTATAGGTTCTCTCTTCATTCTCTTAATTGATTTTTGCTGTGAGGAAACTTTTCAATTTGATGTAATACATTTATCCTTTTTTTCCTTTCACTTCTTGGGCCTTGGGGGTTTGTTTAGGAAGTCAATGTGGAAGCTAAACCAATAAGGAAAAATACACAGGAATAGTCAAAGGGGAAGGAAACAGAGGAAGAATGAAATAGGGAAAGTTAATGGAAAGGAATCAGACTTAAATTGCTCATGTTCATATGTGAAGATATTCTAGTGAATCAACGAGTCACTAAAAATAAAGTCATTTAGTAAATAACAGAAAGACCAGTATAGGGAAGAGAAAGGTTGTGGGGGGGTTGGGGACTGAATTAGAATAAGTTATACTGCATGCTTTTTTACAAAATATTACTCTTTATTCTATTTTCAAATATATCTATATAGAATGTGCACTGGGAGGAAGAGAGGGTAATGGGAAATGCTGGAACTGAGTTAAAACAATGTATACTATCAACTTTTATTAGTATGATTTTGTATATACTATTGTCATATATAAAAATGTTCTTCATACGTATACGAATTATGTTAGTCTACTCAGATATATTAAAATAAATATATACACCAGAAAGAGAGGCAAGGGACCAGGGAACAGGAAGAAGGAGGTGGGAAAGAACTGGGGGTGATGTTGGCCAAATTATATTATTGTATTTTATGCATGTATAAATCTCCCATCATGATGTACAATTATAATGCACCAATTAAAAATAAAAATATAAACCATAATGGGGGTGACAATTATGAGTTTGAGCTTTGTATTAAACATATTGTTTCCAGATTTATATAATTATGCTTTCATATCCCATTGCTGAACACATTAAGAAAAGGCAAATCATGCACAGAATCACAAAATGATTCCAAAATATGCTGCAGTTGAAACCATATTTTATAAAGTTCAAATAGTTAATTTTTCCTGATTAAATAAATGATATAATTTAATCACTATATAAGTTCAAGTCACTGCGGATAATTGAACGAGAATGTAAAAGTTTACTGAAAGTCCTTGAATTCAGGTCAATATTGATGCCATTTTGGGTAATCATGTTTTAATAGCTGCATATAAGCATAAAGTTATAGCCAAATGTATAACTTTAATGTTTTTTATTTCCAGTACCACATAATTTACTAATAGTGATTTTCTAGTGCCCCTTTCCCTCCTCCATCACATGTACTCCTATGATCCACACATTCCACATATCCAAAGTTAAAAACATCATTTTCTGTGACTGTCCTTTTATTTATTTTAATATTATCATATAATATACTGAATGATTGTTTTCTAGATTAAGCATGATTCTAGAAATTCCTTTATATTAACTAGGGAATTTCTAAGACTCTATTTTTATTTATTTGTTCAACATAGTCTTACATATTGGAGGAAATCATTGTTACATATTCATGCATACATAGATATTAATAAAGTAAGTTAAGCCTGATCCTAGACCAGGATCCCCTCCTCTTCATTTCCATTTCCTGATCTCATGTCTTCTCTGTAATACTCCCATGCTATAGATAGAAATAAGTACATACATATGTACTAATTATTGAAATTTATGGGTTGCTATGCCTGTTTGAGTATAGTTTGACTTCTCATGGGAGTCTAAGATTCCATTTTTAGTAAGTATATAGCAATCTATGATTTGGTATAGTGCAGTTCATTGAATAGTTGACCTGTTGATGATCAACATTGAGAATCCTTAGTTTGCTCCCAAAAGTCTAATGCTACTATTTAGTCTTACATTCTTATTTCTTTGGAATCAATTTTCAAAAGTGGAAACTATTTTAATAACTGTATCAATAATGTAGTCCAAACAGTTGGTAAAATATATTTAACAGCATATGTTTCAGTAACAATGAATGAAAATGCCATGATTTCCCCCAAATCTAAAACAAAATGGACTTATCAGTCTCTTTATTCTCATAATGGGAAGTAGTGTCACATTTGCAATTCAGTTTTTACTCTCCTGGTTTCTACAAAAACTTGCACAGTTTTCAGTAACTATGCCACACTCTCTCTCTGGGATTGCCTATTTTTCCCCCACTCTCATTTTTCTATTGTGTACCTTATTTCCATTTCTCCTTTTTTTTTCAAGATCTTTGCTAAACTTATAGTTATTTCATTATTTGCTGAAGTTAGACCACTGTACATCTTCTGCCAATGCATTCTTTTTATGACTGATAAATTCATGTTGTGAAATGAATAGGTTGCTTTTACACAATATTAGAAACTATTTCACCAATAAGATTATGAATCATAAAGCGGACATGGTATTTGTAACAGTGGATTTTTCTGTGATTAAAATTGATCATAAAGTAATAATCTTTGAAATTTAAAATCAACTACAAAAGTTTGTATTTTTGACCTTGAAAGACCAATGACTATGAACCGTATTCCAAATAAACTATTTTATGTGCAGTTTGGAATTTGCAACTCTCAGAATGTTATGGGAGTGAAAGAAGCAACAATTAAATTCGAATTCTGGTGACTTAATTTTTGTCAATACCTTTTTAATTGCTTTAAAATTTTGATATACATTCTTGTTGGACTGGGTGGCCAGAAAATATCACAGTGGGACCATAATGAGATGACAGTTCAAAAAAACAGAAAGATCAGAAATGTAGAAATCATCAGGATGATTTTTGTTTCAGAACAGCCTAGAGATCATCTCAGATCTTATCTTTTTTTTAATCTGGAAGGAATCTAACAGAGCTATGTGTGAGTGTATGTGTGTGTCTATGAGTGATGGTGGGAGAATCAGACAGACAGAATGCTAAAAGGGAGATTTGCACTTATCACAACACCAATCCATTACAACATTGTCAAAATAACATGTCAGGAAGAAAAATGAATTATTGGAAACAGGAAGTTTGAAAATCTGGAAAGTAGATCAATCAGTAGATAAAATTAGAGAATTAAAGAGCAGAAGATTTATAAAACCAGCAAAAGATGGTAAGATAAAAATAACTGAAAGTTTGAAACATTATAACAACCTTCCAATGATATCTATTATTGGAATTACTCGTGTATAATAGTCACAGTTTCATAAAGTGACCTCATGGTCTTGGGAAAATACACATTAAGTAATTACACAAACTCATTCAAGGACAGGTACTTCTAAAGTTTTATAAATGCCAGATTTGCCTTGCTACAGATGTTTATCTCTGATGCTGAAACTGCCTTTAATAAATTCTTACATTAAAATGGTAAACCCCAGTACCGTTATTAAATTTACTATGCTAAATTGTTGTGTCCCCCACCTAAAACTATAACCATATAATTTTGGGTACAAAATTTTGAAATTGTTTATTTCCATAACAAATAAACAGCCATAAAAGTTTTCATTTACAAAGAATTCTTTGTTTCAGGAACTTTTCATGCTTTACTTTCTTATGGAAAGCACATTAAAACTTGAGAGAATTTAAGTTCGGGTAAATAGAGTCACTTGGTCTTAAAAAGGTTGGTATAAGATTTATTCCCCAAACTAATGTTCTAAGTACACTCTTGATTTTATTTTGTTCTATCATATCAAAAGTTCAACAGAGATCAGGATTAAAAATACAAATAGATTCATAAATTGTTGTTGTAAACCCTCCGAGAAGAATCCAGAGCAAGCAAGTATGGATGTGGAAAATACTGTCAAAATTCTGAAACTGATTTTTGGGAATAAGGCGATTACATAGCAGGAAAAACAATAAATGTCTTTTGTTAGTGGCAGTGTTAGAAACTAGCTCAGAGAAGGAATTCCTAAATCATTATTCTTTCTTTTTGATATTTGAATTGATCTTCAGATTTACTAGACTGACCTATCTTCAGATATATAATCATAAGCACAAACTTCAAGGTTCAAATGGGAGTCCCAAGGATAATAGAATGACAATGGTGTGTCTGCGCTATTCCTCTTTGTGCCTTTATCTGTTTTAGCACTAAGAAGTCCATCTTCCCACCACTCCTTCAGAAAACAAAATGATTGATCACCCCACCTGAGCAACCAGCTTAAGTGGGAGGATGAAGCAATACAATGTCTAAATGGAAGGCAATTTGGAAAGAGGTTACTGGTGTTTTGAAGTTCACAGTGCAAACTGTTGACAGTTTACAAATAACATTCAATAACTATGAGTTAGCTTATCCTGCAATGAAGGAGAAAAATAGAAGCATTGAATTAAAAACATTTAAATTCTGAACTACCAAATACCAAATACTCCTCAACTTCTGGTATATTTTAAGAAACTTCCTGCTGAGACCATAAATTTGCATTTTAAAAGTAATGCTTTGTCCACAAGTACCTGAAATTTGAAAAGTTTCCCCTGATTTAGAGTTTTCTATTCAAACTTATTTAATATACAGCCCTGTATAAAGCATATAATATTATGACTCCAACATTTATTCTTTGGCATGCTATTGGATTGCTTTCTCTATGGCAGAAAACCAAACCAAACCAAAAGAGTGAGTTTAAAATACTGGGAGTCTACAGCAAACGGAAAAGAAGGAAGGAAACAGGATCAAAACAGGGCAAGTTGGTGACAGAATCTGAAGGAATCTTTCAGAAGAAAATGATTCTTCCATATCGGACAGGAACAGATTCCTAAATCTTGATGCTTATCCAAGATTAAAAGATCTGCATTATCCAGAATATATACACATTTTATATCATTTTGTTAAAATCTTGTAAAGTTGTTAAAAAAAAAAAAAAGATCTGGAGATGTAAGAAATCTTAGGGGCTAATTTAAAATGATGAAATGAATGTAAAAGTCCATTGTATAGAAACACCATTTTCTCCCATATTTGCATATTTTCTATTGCATTTTAAAGATCACAGAAACATAATGATTCACTCTCACTAAAATCCCTAAACCTAGTAAGCAGGAATCTATTTCACTGTAGAGGGTAGAGCTAAATGCAGGCTATAATTAATGGGAGTTTTCATATAATCTCAGATATACCAGTTGATACTTAGTAAATATCCCATACAGAATGTGTGTATTGTTGAAAAGGTAAAGGAATAGTAATTAAAAAAATAAAAAAGCAAAACTCTCAAGTCATGAAGCACAGCACTCTCTTAAGCAAAAATTAATTATTTTGCAGTGATGAGGATTGAATCCAGGGCCACACACACTAAGCACACACTCCACCACTGACGTACACCCCATGACCATTATAACATTCTTAATTGACTTTCTTTTCTCTCTCTTTTATGGTCAATAGATTGAGGTATTTGGACTGATGTAAATGCACGTATTTTCATATGTATTTTATTAATCATTGGTCATTGTAAACATTTCCAATGAAAGTCAGGAAAACAAAAAGAAAAATGACTTCAACAAACATGTCACACCACCTAATAGGAATATTTGGTTTTGTGGTTTACTTTTTCCACTTAGTAGTATATCATATTTTTCATTATTAATGATGCATCTGCCTATATACATCTACAGGAAAGAGTGAAGGATGAGGTACTTATTGTATCAATGCCAGGTAGCTTTAAAGCACTACCTATAGTACGTGATCTTAAATTTAAAGTGAAAGCAATTACAATGAATATATTTTCCTCAATTAAATAAGCCCATCTAAGTATAAAAATGAAATATAAAACCTGAATTCAATTAAAATTGTGGTCATAGCAAAAAAAATGGATTAATCAAGAGGAGGGAAGTTCAAAATATACAACCTGGATAATAAAAGGACAGTTAAAATCCATCTTGAATTTTGAGATGAGAAAAAACAATGGAGGATGTGAAAGCCTAAGAATATGGTTCTGAGTGTTATGGATTATTGGAATCAGCATCTAGAGGGTGAAGTTTGAAAAGTTGGAGATACTAGTTGGAGAATGAGGCATATGAAAATGAGATAATGAAGAGGTTTGGTAGTATTGATAATTAGAGTATAGGTCATGTCTGAAGTAGGATGAAGGGTTCAATCATCAGGAGCTGAAGGATCTGAGAAGTATGATCATTGGAAGGAAGGATCATCAGGTATAAGCTGAAATTCCCAGGAACTGAACAAAATGTTAATAGTATTTGTGAATCTTTTCCTATCTTCCTCAACAAAACTGAATAACCTTGCTATTATTATTTGATAGAAATATTTTTGAGGAGGATGGAGTGTCCTAGCAGGTCATTAAGTGTGTTTTATGAAATGGAGAGTAAAAGATTATAGGGAATTGTTTAGTAAATTTTTATATATTTATTGTGTACATCATGGAATTTATATGCTTTGTGGACTGGTTCAGTAGAACTAATTAGCATGCATCACAATCCATACTTATTAGGTTTTATAATGATAATATTTAATATGTGCTGAGTATTTTTCAAGAATAAAATCTATTAATAATTTTAGTCACCATGTTGGACAATTCATCTCTTGTAGCCAAGACAGATGCCTCATGACCTCACTTATTTGTGAGATCTGTAAAAGTTGACCTCAGAAATAGAGTAGAATGGATGCTGTCAAGGATTACAGTTCAGGATAGGGTGCAGAGTGGACTGGGGATGAGAAGAGGTTTGTTAAGGGGGTACATAGACTTCTTCCTTTTTCTTTAGGATTTTATAAATACAAAAACCAATGTTCTCAGAATTAGATAAAGTAATTTAGTCAAGGGCAATAAGTACATGGAAAGATATATATATATATTATAGTTAAAGTGCTTCTTGTTTTTTTTCCAACCCTTTCCATTTCCTAAGCAATGCAACTATTCTACCTGCAGACATAGAAGGAAGATTTGTTATGTAGGAGGAAGACAATATTTAAGGACTTTGGAGGCAGATGGAATTTAGAGTGAATGAAGCATAGAACAGTCACAAATTTGTCTGTTTTGAAAATGACTCTCTAGACCCTGTTTCTATTTATAAGCTTCATCCCTGAGTCCTGATACCAGAAAGAAGGTACTCAGGCATAGCCTACAGGTTAAGATTTGATTTTCTTTAAGGTAGAGTAGAAATGAGGAATAAAGCAACATCATATTTCCTCTCTAGAAAGGGATTAAGAGGTCAGGTTGGCAAGATAAGGAACAAAGAAAACTGGGTCCTCAACATGAAGATTTGCACCAAGGTCAGAGGTAAGAGAGGACCAAGTCTTCTTTGTAGAGTTAGCCCCTTTTCCATTAACAGGAATTGCTTCAAAACCAGCAAAGAAGTTCACTACAGTAGCTATGGAGGCTAACTTCCTGCTTTCAGATCCCAGCTTTCCCATTTTTCAGGTTTGCAAGGTTGGATGCATTAGTAAATTACCTAACTTCATATCATATCCTTTGTTTTTAAGATGTGAAGCACAGAAGAACCAATACCATAGGTCTATTATGTAGATAAAGTTAGTTGATTTGCAAACATCCTAGAGGAGAACCTGGCAGGAATGGATTCTATAAATATTTATTCAATAATCCAGTCAAGCTGACTAGGGATAGAAAATGGTTTAAAAGCTTAGGTCTAGTTTGAAATTCAAAGCACTCTACATTTGAATTTTGATATTTTCTTTAACTCCTGCATTATAATTTGGTGCTTTAGAATTCCCAGAGCAAGATCATTGGCCTAAATAATTTGCAGTTAAAAATAATGGGTTGTAGATATTTAATGTTACCCGCAAAAGAATTAGGTGATTATGACCCCCAGTTGCCTATCAGGAAGCAGTGCAATGGTGTCTAAGGATATAAAAATGTTTAATAAAGAGACTTCCTATAAGGTTTCAAGTGAGTAGAAAAGTCAAGGGAAAAATATCTTTCTTTGAGCTTAGGGGATTTGAGATGGAAAAAGCAGCTCAATTTACCTGTGTTCAGGGTGTTACCCCCATTTAAAATTCTAGACAGTCTTTGGGGACTCTGGGTTAAATAGAAAAATAAATAAATGCTGTGGTCATGCATTAAGGACTCAGATTTTTGAACTGAGAGTAATGTTAACTATATTAAGGGAGGCAAAATTTTAAGCTAAATTTATTCAGAATTAGATGAACACATGCTGTGTAAGCGGGAAGCAAATGAACAGATGCAAAAATTTCAATAAATTGGTGGAAGTTTAAGTGTTCATTTTAGCATGGAAATTTGTCTGATTACAAAGCTAACCAACCATATCAAACTCACACCCATGCTTGTATGAAAGATAATGATATCAAATTGAACTCTACGCAGAAGCCACAGAAAGAATCTGAAGTGGCCCTGTAAAAAGTCTTCATTTCTTGAATTTATATTCTCATTATTGTTGCAACCCTCCTTCTGACCTCATTATTCAGCTCCCAGGCTTGCTATCTGATTCAGTGAAATTTATATTGCTTGGCTCAAACCAACTTTATGCCTGAAGTTTAAATTTCTCCTGGAGAGATGATCTCAGCCCAGAGGCAGCAGCATTTTCCTTTGGTACTTTAGGAGGAAGCAATATCAGGCATTGGCAGGGCAGAGTGCTTTCCTTAAAATTCACATTTTTGTTGGTAACCTCTACTAGTGCTATACTATGCTATCATCCAGGCTACACAGGAAACATAATAATAGGACAGATGGATCCAGAAAACACATCTGATGGATCCTGTAGCAAACCCAGTAGAAATTGAGTCCGTTCTAAGAAATCATTCCTGCCCTTCCCATTTCCCAAAACCATCTTCCTATGCTAAAAGAAGAAGATAATAACAAATCTAGAAAAAAAAAGTAAAAAGGAAAATCATTTCATGGCATTAGAAGTAGGCTATAGTTTTATTAAACGGTACAGAAAGGAAAAGAGAGTTAAATTGGAATGAACTCATATTGATGTTCATCAAATTTTTAAAAAAAATAAACTAGCTTATATGGGAAAAAAGGAAGAAAAACCACAGAAGATATTTGCTATGCATATACATATACATGCATACACATACATATGTATTCAGAAATGACTCATATGCACTATGAATTTCACTATTACACAAAAGCAAAAAGAATAAAATATGAGCAAAAATGGGAACAGACACTTCACAAAGTTATGTCCAAATAGTCAATTAGTATATGAAAAGGCACTTTACCATATTTATCAGAGAACTTTGGATAAAGTCAAAATGTGATTCCATAACACACTCACCCAAACAAAACGAAAAAGAGACAGTTCTAAGGGTGATGATTTGGAGCAACTAAAATTCTTGTTTAATGACTGAGTGAATGCAAGCAATTTGGAAAATTGCTGAGTACTCCTAAAAGTTGAATATTCTGGATATACTAACCCTAGGTATAACCTTTGCAGAAATGAATACATATTTTTTATCAAAAGACAAGGATAAGAAAGTGCACAATGACATTATTCACAACTACCCAAGTACCCATCATCAATAAACTAGTTGGTGATGTGATCATAAAGGAATATCCTACAATAATGAAAATGAGTAAATTATTTCAATAAAAAATATTTAAATCACATAAGTATTGAGCAAAAGCAAGCATCAAAGAGTTCATATTTCATGACGGCATGTATAGTGTGTTTCAAAGCAAGAAGCAGTAAAAACAGATGACAGAGTTCAGAGTTAGTGATTCAGTTGATAGACCCCTTTAACAAGAAGGAGAGACTGAATGCCAGGAGAGCACTGGAAATGTTCTGTTTGTTGACTTATTACTTTATCTGGGAGCTGATAACAGGAGTTGTTACTGTTACCTGAATGTACTCCATCTTTTAATAAACAAAATTTGTTGTAAAAATACAAATTAGTAATTCCTAATGGTTCAAAAGAACACATGGTATTAATAATAATTTATTCTTACAAATTTAGGCTAGTGTCTAATTCTAACTATGTAAGTTGGCCTTGGCCATTAAATAGAATCAAACACTTCAGGTCAATTTATTTACATTGCTCTTCCATCTGTGGTTAGGTAATTAATTATTCAGTCACAGTCATAGTCTCACACACCAGTGAACCATGTGATGTGAATCAAGTCCCTTCATATCTGAAGACCAGTATTTGTTTATAAAATGAGAAGTGAACTACAAACTCTCACTTGACATAACAGAAAATATATTTGACATATTAGAAATACAATTAATACAACAGTATTCTGTCATTTGAATATCTGCTTGCTTCTTCACACAGTTGCATTATAAGTGAGGTAAATTCTCCATACCTCACCTTCTTTATTTTCAACAGAAGACTAACTTTGAAATCATATTAGTAGCTATTAAGTGGTGAATTTGAGCCTGTACAATTTTGTGTCACATTATTCTGAGTTCTGTTTATACAACAAAGTTTCATTTTTCTTAAAATTTTAGTAAATGTAGTACATGACAGAGAAGTTGAAATTTTCTTAAAACTTTTGAAGATTTTTTGAAAACAAATTTTAACTTAGAGAAATTTTGAAAGAATAAGAAGAGTGAAAACATCAAAGCATATATGTTTACCCAGTTTCATCATTTTTAGTGGGGAGACAGTATCTTGCTAAATTGGTAAGATTGGCTTTGAATTTGCAATCCTCCTGCCACAGACTCTTGAGTTGCTAGGATTATAGGCACGTGTACTGTGCCTGGCTTGGTTCATCTATTTTTGAACTTTTGCCTGATTTGATTTTTTTTCTCTCTTTTTCTCCCTTTATGGTATGTGTGTGTGTGTGTGTCTGTGTGTGTGTTTTCTTAACCAGTGAGATTAATTTGCATATGACAGTCTTTTACCAAAAAACACCCCTATGTTTATTTTCCATATAAAGGATGTAATCTTAATCACAGTGCAATTATCACAACAAATTTAGCATCTTTTTGACTGGCTTACCATTTTTATTTTACTTTTTTTTCAATTGACCTTATCATTTCCTTTATCTTTTTATTCTCTCATATGGGACCCAGTTAAAATATTTAATGTAGCACATGACTGCAACAATTCATTGAGGATTTTCAAGATTATGTCACATTATTATTTTGTTCTTCATTTTGTTTGTTTCTGTTGTTCTTTCATAATTAAGATTATAAAATTACTACCAGAATAGTGCATCAAAGGTATTGTATCTTGCCCAGGGTGTTCTAAGAGCACTCAATGAATATTTGTCCACAATTGATGGGGTTAATTCTGTCATCTGTTCAGGATTATATACACTTTTCAACTGTACACTTATTTTCTTTTTTTTATTATTATTTTTTGAACAACCTTGCACGATTTTAACAAAATAATATAAAATGTGTATAAAATGTGTAAATATTCTGGATATTGCAATTATCTCCAGGAGTGCCCCCCGCAATTACCCTCCCTTATCCCTCCCTTCCCTTTCCCTTTATAATTCTAAAAAAAAGGTATTAGATTGTAAAGCATTACATCTTATCTGGATTTAACTCATGTTACTAGACCAACTTTCTCACTGTCCAGGGTCTAGTCCCCACCTCCACAGATGAGTGGAGACAATCGACCCTTAGATCTCTGGGTTAAGCTGATTTTAC
>PVKS010028806.1:0-26018 GCA_004027875.1 Aplodontia rufa
AAAAAAAAATCAGTTAAAAAAGAATTAGCATTTACACAATATATAATAAATTGAACTTCAAATAGGAAGGGAAGAAAATTGGGGGAAAAGAAATGGAATAAGGCAGTGAGTGAGGGTGGACACGTACAAAGAAGTTGGTCATGATTCATGGGCCCACTTCTAGCGAATCGAGGCTCCAGATGAAATGTATATTAGGTCAAAGTAAGGCATTTTATAGTGCATATTGTATTAGAAGTCTTTTAAACAAAGCATGTTCTTTAAACTAATAGATTTGATATCTCCACACCTTATTTTAAACACTAAAAAAATTACATTCTCCTTTGAATCAAATCACTAATGTTCTTTTTGTTTTATTTTCCTGAGATACCCAACAAGGTGATACTGCCAATCAAACACAATTCTGGTCCTACTGTATCTAGGATGCCACTTCTCAATCATTTGACTATCTAACAAGGCACTTATAAGCATAGAAACAATGGAAATGAGCAGAAGAACCTTCAAGCTCATTTTCAATGAAAATATTATTATGACTACTGTTTACAAGTTTCCAGTGACATCTGTAATTTTCACAGTATAATTTAAACAACCTTGAGAATCAGGGACCAAGAAAACATCTGCTGTCACAAGTATCATTGATTAACCCAAAAAATGCCACCAAAATGGTGGCCAAGAGTTGAGAAATCAACTCCTACTGCTCTAGACCAAATTCAAAACCTCTCTGTGCCTTCCGACCTATTTGGGTTAATCCCTAGACAGGTGGCAACCTTACTTATAGTAAATTAACCACCCTCTAATTGTACAAAAAGATCTTTCTGGTAATTGACAGGAACACAGTTAAATATGATTATACCCTCTGGGAATATAAAATCTCCAAAACATTCTTAGAGGTTAAGGGAATCACAGCTTTTAACAGAAACATTTTAAATAAAATGTAAGTGTACAGCCTAGTAAGGATTTAAACAGGCATTGTACACACGTAAATACAGATAACCCATGACAAGAAACTAAATTAACCAAGGCTGGTTTAACCAAGAACCTATTTAACCTCAATCATGTACAGCTTATTTGGGTGGTCTTCAACCAGATAATAAAAAGCAAATTCATTTAATGCTACATTCATGGTGTTTACTACATGATGTCTTCTGGTGCTTAAATTCAACATCTTCTCATGGGAGGTACCGCTATCATTCATTAATTCTTTCCTCCACATGTGCACATTGATTCCCTAAGACAAAATGTAAACTTCATTTCCCTACTCTCACCAACTTCAAAAAGTAGTCAACTTTGTGAAAAATGTGGAAGTCAGGCTTACTATCATCCTCATAAGCCAAAAAGTGTATCTATAAGTATATCTATATCCTTCCCATTCAAAAGAACAGGAATTAGCTGTGAGTATAGCCTAGTGATAGAGCACTCAGCTCACACGTGCAAAACCCTGGATTCAATCCCTAGCACCACAAATAAACAACAACAACAAAAAATTAAAAAAAACAGAAGCCAGGATTTCTAAAATAGTATAATTTGAAACTGTGAAATACTCATGTTCAAGTAAGGTGCAATTATATAATGTATATGATATGCAAAATAGTAGTACCCTATATATTTATATGTAAAACATGTGTAACACTGCACCATGTACAATATGCTTTGGAAAAACCAGCGTCAAGGTTATCTGCTGTTGACCTCACATCGGCAGAGAGAAAGAGGCAGATGGAATTTTGGAACATGGGTAAGATAACACTCATGTCAAAAAAAAACAAAAACACTCTGTCCTCAAGCAAGCTAATGAAAGTGATAAGCTATGGGTCAAATTCCCACTTCTACAATCAAAACTTATCATAGGAGTCCTTGAAATAGGAGTGCATCTGTCATATGTTAATGACTTCAAGCCGTTCACTGAACTTCTAGGTGTATAGGAAAACTTAAAAGCACTTCACAACTCCTTGTGGGTATAATTAGCCTGCTGCAATTGTTGGCAATGCTCATCCTGGGACTTTAAAAGGTCAATCCACTCACTAAGATACCAAATTTGGAGTCACTCTCCCTTCTGGATAGATTAAGCATACCCTACAATTAGTATACAGCTGCACCTGTTGCAAAACCTCTTTCTTCAGTGATGTAAATGGGGACAGTCAACAACATTCTAAATTCTTGTGGGATTACTGGACCTCGGAAACTAGGCAATGAACAAATCCGATGTCTGCTATTGAGGTGATGGATGGTGGTCACACTCTGACCACACGCAGAAGCCACAATCTTTATTTTTTATAGACAATCCTTATTAACATGGGTACCTCACTGGCTTAACTCCCTCAATCTTGTAAGCAGTCAACATGCATTTTACTGTTTAGTAGAATTAGTTTTTCATGATCTGAGTTTCTACAAAGGACAAAGAGAACTCAGAAAAAAATTTTAAGTTCAACTAACTGAAACAGCATTATTGAGATAGCTAAATCATGGGAAAAAAATGTCACTGGTCACATAAGGAAGAAAATCATTCTATTTAATAATGTTATAGCTAAAGCTACAAAATCTCCTTTAATCTATTAACCTCAAAGTATTATATACACTTTATAAATTGACAATAATAACTTCAGTGCTATCATACAAAATAACAAGATAAATATTTAAAGGATATTGCTTTAAATGGAAATGCATTTAGGAGAAAGACATGAATTTTAAAACTCAAGCTTATAAAGTTTGAGGAAGCTTTATATAATTGTCAGTAAACATAAAATAAACATAATTGTTACTCTTAAACATAAAGCCATAAACTTAGTTCTTCCTTCTTCTGCCCTCCTTGTCTCCTTCCATCCTTCCTATTTTAATGAAAGAGCACTGAGGAGGTGACAGGCTCTAATTCCCTTTTCTCTTTAAGCCACATGAATCACTGATACTTTCCGCTACATCAGAAAAAACAATTCTTTGGCGGTTAATACACATGTCCACATATACAGAAAGAAATACTGTAAAGCCTTCTTAATACCATGCTTGACAACCACCACAGTCTATGTAAGATATTATCATATGTGCTTAAGTGCTTTACCCCATAGTCTTTTCAAAAACAATTCAAACTATATAACATTTTTCAAGAGTTTTAATGCATCATTGTTAAGTAGTAATCTTTCTTCTGTGTGTATTAAATTATAAGTAGAAATACTTTTAAAAGATCACCTGAGACAACAATATAAAAAGTAAATTTCTGAAATACACTATTTCAAAATTAGCATTCTAACTTGAGTAAAGCTAGCAGGATTTGATTAGCTTCTCACCATTGGTTTCCAAATATTTTCTTCTGATACTTATTTTAAATATGTGTATGTGTGTGTGTGTGTGTGTGTGTGTGTGTGTGATGAAAGTAAATTATGCAATTGCCAATTTTTTTTTAGGTTTGCTGTTGGGACTATTCAGTAATCAAATTTAGAAAACTATAAATTATATTTAAATTTATTATTTACAAGCAATTAATTATAAAAAACAGCCAGGTGGCTTTCATTACATAAATTACTGTTAATGACAGAGACCTCATGCTGCTACTGTATTTAGCATTTGCATGTGTCAAGTGCACATAGTGGTGTGTAACTACCCTCTTCAGGGTGGAACTCATCATCAAAGCCCAAGGCAAGCTGCCCAAGTTTCAAATCACACTCTAAGCAGTTGTTTGAATCCTAAATATTGTAAAAGTTTTAACATTTGCTTCAGGGAACTTGTCCTATAATAACATTTTGCTGAAAAAAACACTAAAAAGAGATTATATAATTATTATGCATCAAATAATATTTAACTATACTTAGATATTTAAATTTCTATTTTAATGATTTCAATATTACCAAAATAGGTTTTTATCAATTTGCATTGACAAAGTTAGGAATCTACAGATGCACACAAATACAATTTTTAAAATGACATTTAACATGTTTCTTCCCAAAAACTGTGCTAAAGAAGAGAAAATAACTCTCTTTTCAGTCTTCTGTCTTCCCATTTTATTTAGACTTTTGTAGTGATTCCTACAGTTCTATGATCGGGAAAAGTCCCTTCCAAAAAGAACAATGAATTTTACCTCTATAACTGGACTTCATACAGTTACTCTGAGTTAAATGCAAATCTTGAGCAAATATAAAGTCCATATAAAACAAAGAAAAAAAATAAAAACAAGGAATGGATGAATTTCATTCTATTTCAAACTCTGAGGGTTACACAAGTTCAACTCCCTCCACCAGTACAGGAAAAATAAAGTTTTATGAAAATACATCTTAAACAATAGGATAAAATTCCAGAATTAATTTTCCTTTCTAAGCAAATAAATTTTTTAAAAAATTAACTAAAAATCCCATACTCAAATAGTAACTGTCTTGTAACAGATTATCTAACCCTTCACTTTTCTTCCTCCCCTAAGAAGTTTGCCTTATTAACCACAACAAGAGAAGAGGGTAATGGAAACAGATTAAGAGTAAATGTAAGTGCCTCTAGGTTCTTAGTAGTTAGTCTATGTTTGAGGAGCATGGAGAAAGTGGGGGTTCATAAAATAATGGTTAAGAGTTAAGGAAAGAGAGTCTGTGATTACTATGTACAGGCATAAAGTAACTAGATGAACCTTCTCTGCTAACAGCTGAGAACTAATTCACTCAAGTTAGTTTTGACCAAAGTAATAATAATAATAATCCTGGAGGAATGGGCTCTGTGCTTTGCTCAAAAACAGAACACATCTTTGGGAATTACCTTAGGCAATTTACAAGTAGATGCCACATGCAATTTTCCTACCCTTGAGAAATGGGTAACTTAAACTGAAAGGCAGTATTTATATGAAACTTTTTGGGTGGAATCAAGACAAACCTATGATCAGAGATTTGGCATTTTTTTTCTATTTGCCATATTCTTATTTTAACCTTAGGCATGTAGTTGACTTAAGATGGAAACTAGTGCAGTACCTACCAACCTTGACCATGTTAAATACATACCTCTGTAACCTGTGGCATGAATAGCTCTACAAAACTGAACCTCCTTCCCCCTATTATGGAGCCTCAGTGAACTTTTCCTTCAAGTTCACAGTCACATCTCATATCTTAGACAAATGGAGGGTAGCCACAATGTCTAGAAAGAGTCATATATAATGAAGTATTTATTGTTTTTGAACTGCAAAACAAAGCAAAATAATTATGACTGCAGACTTTATGGTCACTTTGTAGTACCAGCCCCCTTATTTATCAGACCTAATAATGTTTGTCTCCAAATACTAGATCCCTCTCAAAGTACCAAGATTTGTCACTCCTGAAAGTATGGAAGATTATGCCTTAAGCTCTAAAATCACTCTTCAAAAGAGAAATCCCAAAAGCATTTTAGCTATCATTAGAACATGTGTCCAATAGGAAACAATATTCACTCCGATACTTTTAAAAAAGTTTAATCATTTTTTAAATTTTTTTATTGAGAAATTTATTTGTTGAACAATCATATAAATTTTAACAAAATAATACATAATGTATATAGATTCTGAAATAATCATTTCTTTATAGTTGCAATAAATGTAGGAGAAAAGAAAGACTTAGTTATTGGAGGACATGAGAAGAGTTAGGAGGAAGGCTAAACGTGCAGGGGCTAACAGGCTACAGGCTGTGCCACCACCTACCCAAACCATCCGCCCTCCCGCTGGAGTGTGGGGAAGCATGAGTACAAACACTTACGAGCAACTAAAATTCATACTCTTCCTTATTATTACACAATAATTTTTGACACCATAACAAGATCATTCATATCTTTCTAATCTAAACTAGGTAAAACAGTTTTATCACTATGAGTAGAACGAAATGAAGAGCTGCCTACCAATAGTCTGACTCTTATGGTGTATGATGCAAGTTAATGATTCAGTGATGCTGAGGTCAGGTGTAGTTCATGATGAGCTTGGTCAGTGAGCACTGCTGTCTATTTTTATGATACTGGAAGCAGTAAAGAAGTATATCTCATTGACCCTGTGTGCCAAGTAGAACACAAGGATTTTACTCAGAGGGTTAGAAATTATAGTCCCAGAAAAGGCCAAAACCAAAGGTCTAACAGAGATGGTTAAAAAAGTGCATCTTAACCTGAAGAAGCAAAAACAACAACAACAAATTGGGAAATTGTCATATCTGGGACATTATGTCAGACTGAGGAAAATCTAAGAGCTCACCAGAAACCGCACAGGCTATGGAGTAAATACATGTCCTGTGGATGCTCAGTTGTGTATCTCTTAAAGGAAAAGTTCACCAAGGTTTTATAATGAGGCCAGAACATTTCAGGAGGTCCAGTTTTGCAGATTCATGCCACAGATCAGACATGTACTTATTTGGCATGGTGAGGGTTGCTAGGTATGTCACTAGTCTGTATCTGAATTTGTAAACTATAGGCCTAAGATAAAAACAAGAACATGGAGCCAAATAACCCAGCAACTCAGGAGGCTGAAGCAAGAGGACCACAAGTTTGGGCCAGCTTCAGCAACTTAGCAAGACCCTATTTCAAAAAATAATAATAAAATCAAAAGGACTGACTGAGGCTGTCATTCAGTGATAAAGCACCCCTGGGTTCAATCCCAAGTACAACACACACACCACATACACACACATATACACTCACAAGAACATGGGAAAATTCAATTCTCTGATCACAAAAGTCTGTCATGATTCTAACCAAAAAGACCCTTTTCAATCCAAGTTACACTGTCCTTAGGGGTAGGATACTTATACATGGTGCAGAATGCCAACCCCTGAAGAAACCTCAGTTGATAAAGTCATTCAGTTTAAAAGAAAAACTACTCTTCCTACCTCCAAATGTTACCACTCCACAATAACATGCAGTTAAGTGAATGCTGAAAAAAATCTATTTACTACTTCTCAATAACTTAATTAGGACTAATTATTGAAACTGGAAAAAAAGGGAAAAAGAAAAAAACACAAATGGATCAAGAATGCTACCTACAAATGTTAACAGATCAGAATTCATTCAGGATCAATTTCTTTCACTCAATTTTACATCAAGGTTTCATAAACTTCTGAAACCTACTCTGAGATGGAAATTATTGGCACTGGTTTTGGCCCTGCTGATGCAGCACCACAATTAATATCTTTGGCATGTGATTGGATTTTTATGCCACCACCAAAGCCCTCAAAACATAAATTTCTACTAAACCAACCCATAAAGAAAATTTTAACTGAAAAATCTCTGTCTACTTGTTTATAATCTGTTACCTGGAAAAAAGCAGAAGGTCTCTCTAGCCACCTAATCACCATATCAATGACACATGCCACAAGAGAGAAGCACTAGTTTATTTGATTGATCATGGTAGATAAACTCCAAATAACAGAGAAATTAACAAATGCTTGACATTTGCTCAACATCCATTATTCTGACACTGCGTTCAGAATTTCAAAGCCTGGGAGTATGCTTAATCAACATTCATATTCCCCTGTGCGCCACAGGCACCATATTGCACCCCGCCCTCACACTGATGAAAACTGCACACTGGCCATTTCCAAAATGTTCTGGGACTCCACATAGGGCCCCTTTTCTCCCTTGTTCCTGCTCCGCAGTTTTCTTTTAAACACTTCCAAGATAAAAGCATCTGCCAGTTTTTCTCTCTAGGGATGTATGCAAAATGAACTTAACAGTTTTAAGGCAGGACTAACCCTCACATCTAAATTCATTCATTGGACAGAAAAGGGCCTAAGAGGCCTCTCCAGGGACAAAACCCTGCGGAAATTCTCCCCACACACAACAGTAGGAGCTTTATAATATCTACGTCCAGACAATTTCCAATTCAAATGCCCAACATAGCATGACCTTTGTCAGATCTCTGAGCCCAAGATGCACCCATGATTTTTTATTCTAACCAGCACAGACATTAGACAGGGCACTATTGCTAAGCAGGAGGTTCAATATTTGCATGCTCTTCTATTGTGAAAATGTAACAGTGACAGCACTGTGTCAAATTCTTTTCCCTCTAGAACTTTAACTCCATAGGAGAGGCATGGCTGACAGATGACTCCCCAACATCTGTGTTATGTACACTGCACAGCTGAGGAGCCCCGGATCACTGTCAGAACATCACGGAGCTGACCTGCACCTTTCTACCGTCTTCTTATCCCTGCCCTCCTCCTATACACAAATATATAAATATCTATAACATAAATTGTGCAATTTTTACCAAAATATAAAAATGGCAAGACAGATTAACATAATTTATAGTCATTAAGCTGTTCACGTAGCAGCTCAACATATGTTGTATAAATGTCCTATGCCGAATAATTTATCAGATCTGACACAGTGCACATCATATTGTTTTATTTAATATACTTACTAAAATTTCATGGATCAAGCATCACTTTTGAAAGTGCAGAGAATGCAGTAGAAAATATTTATTCACCTCCTGTGATTTATTTTGATTACCCTTACAGCTACATGATAAAGTGGAACTCACTAAATTACAAGGTTAAGGTTTACACAGCCATTGCTTCATATACTAAAACATAACAAATGGCTCCATGTCTATGTTGTATTTACTTCCATTTGGTGTTAAAGAGAACACTAGGCTAAGCACTTAGCTGCCTACTGAATACTTTAATTTTTTAAAACATGACTTAAATATCCTGACCCCTTAAGAAACAATCTCAGAAAAGACTAGGAAGCTCTTTGTATGGTCCTAGATAGAACAATATTGGGCACAATGAACAAATGTGCTTCTAAATTAAGTTCTCCACAAAAAGACATCATAAAAATGAGCACTGCTCCATACCTGAAAGTTAGCAAGAATTCACTGAATGCATAAAGGGACACAATATACTGCTAGGCACTAAAGGGAACAGTTGAAAGATAAAACCAGGGTAAAACACACAGCTCCCATCCAAAGAAATTCACAGTCCACTGAATGGAAATCAAGAGGGGAGTGTTAAAAATAACAATGGTGGCCAATAACACTGTTTTAGGTCATGAAATTACTATCTCACGATAAACGTTCTGGGGGAAGACTGCGTGGTCAGGAGCAGTTCTTGTTGAGGAGTTGCTTTTGTCGTCTACATGCAGTCCTTCTTGGTGAAATTCTCATTGTTTTATAGATTCAATAACCTACTGGAAGAATTTTTTGTAAAATCCAGTGAGTTTTAGAAACTACTAAACATGAAAACAACAGTTCCGTAACAAGAGTGCCCAGAACTTTGATAAGTTCAATTAACCATTTTGATTATGTAAGTAGAAAGAACACTAAGAGCCACCTGATAATGAGCAGCTTAAAACAGGGGACTTGTGCTTTTTTACTGTCACTCGGTATCCTGCTGGCTGACAGTGCCTGTCATAGCCTCCCTGGGATGGATTTTGTGGTCAGTGGTCCAGTGTGAAGGCACCTCTTGGTGGATGCTGCTGTCCTCCCACAGGGACAAAGGTTGCAGACATTCCATGTTGCAAAGCTATCTAAATTTGGAACTGTGAGCTCTCAGTTTTGAAAAGCTGTTTTGGCTGGGAATTTTGACACACATTTCAAGTGCATTTTGCACACTGAGGTTTAGAGTTCAGTAGTCTAAAGTGTGTGCAGAGCCTTCTTGGGTTGGCATGAGGTCTTTGGGCTTTCCTCATACCTACTTTACTGTGTCGGCAGGGCACAACAGGCACCCTATGCCTTTTTGGCTAGTTACCTGGAGATGCTATTTTTAAATAATTTCCTTTTCCTCTCCCGTTAAAATCTACAGGTTTCTTATTTAAATAAATTCTGAAGTTCAAAAAAAATAAAGTAACAATGGTCAGAGCAAAACCTAGAAAGTTCTAGATGGATCTGTTCTAACATTCAAGAAACAAAACAGATGGTGGGGCAAGGTTGAATGGCGAAAGAGTGGATAGGAATGGAGAAGGCAGTAGCAGAGGAAAGTAGGTAAGGAGAAAGAATGGACAAAGGGAAGGATTAAAACTCAGTCTTTAAGGCTTTTTCATTAATTTTCCCTTAAAATGTTTTACCTAGGGATAGGTCTCCCAGACAAGGCAAAGGGAAAAAAAAGATGGTAAAAAAATCAGAAATGGGAGATGAGAGCCCCAAACAGAAAAGGTCAGTATTGCTTTTTGAGAAAAACATGAATGTTTTAGGGCCTGATTGTTTCTAGAACTCTTTTAAAAAGTTTATCAGGTCCACTGCCTTGAAAAAGAATATTAAGATCAAAACTGCTTTGATTTCCAATGGGCTATTTTTTTTAAAAGCAGTAAAAGACAAGGATATATCTTGCTTAGGAATTAAGTTTGATTTTCATTTGTGAATAATAAAGTAAATGATAACTGTCCCCAAGGTATTAGCAAAGTAATAATCTTCCCACAGTAATACACAAGTACCCAAAGAAGCTCCATGTGTTTCAAGGTGCACACACTGCTGTCCAGAAGCAAGGCTGAACTGTCTCAAAAATGTGACCTTACCAGTGCATGACAGGAAAGCTGACAGTCAATGAGATACTTCATATGGAACAAGAAAACTATAAAGCCCTATAATATTGTATTGTAAGTCAGGCAGCAGAGTGACTTTAGATGAATAACAGGTTACTGTAAAATTACTGAAGGTTCTATCATACTGCACCCTCAGAAAGGAAAGATAAAGACTATGAAGTCAAATAGAGTTCAACACAGAAAACTGTAAAGTTCCAATCTCCCAAAAGAAAAGAACTAAAAATAGGAAAATAACCCAGCATAATTTAAGGCATGGTGATAATTGCACCTGCAAAATCTTAAGTGAAGAACAATTTAACCCTTGCAGTTTTATATCACAGCAAAACCATTTTATACGAAGGTGAGGTCTGACTTTAGTAGACAGCCTTAAGAGTTGAGACGGTGGTAGGGAGGCTACATATCAAAAAATTCAGCAAGAGTTCATTAAGAGCACTAAAGAAAAGAACCAGTTTGAGCGCTGCAAATTCTTGCAGGAACCCCTATCATCACCATCACTCTGGTATTTTATTTCTAGACAAAAATATATTTTACCTTTCTGAGATTATTTTCTGGTTACAAGCCAACCATTATGAACCTTTCAGTGAATCACTGAATAGGGCACTTAAAGGGATAAACAATTATAAAAATAACTCTGTCACAAGTGCATACATTTTATTTTATTTAGTGATGTAATAAGCTTAGAGGCATATATCAGGTCCAAAATGGTCTTGGTCATTAATTTAAGCAATAAATCATAGGTCTTGCCAACAATGACGGCAAACAGATGCTAACAAGGAAATGTATTATTTAATATTGCCATGTGTTATAAAAATGTAAGTGTGTTTAAGACATGTCTTAAATTTTTATAATAATATGCATTTAATACATTACTGTTTTGACACATGCACGAATCAGATTTATAGGTCCCATTCCGTAGCTTCTTCTTCTGTGAACATGAGAGCATATTCTGGATTTTTTTTTAAAGAGGGAACCCTCTAAAGTGCATGCTTGCAACAATATCTAATTGGTTGTCTTGCTGTTTTGTAGTAAATAATGTCAGCAACAAAAACTCATTAAAAAGAGTGATTCTATATGCTTTGCCTTATCAAAAATATAGAACATTATCAAATTACAATTTTTAAAGAGATTATATCTAAAAAAGTATAAAAGCACTTTTAACTCAAGTTGGTAACTCGTTATTCACACTTAGTTTGAACTGTTCTGCATGATACCTGACAAATTAACAACTTCACAAGATGTTCAATATTCAAAAATCTGGTAGAACCAACTATGAGAAACCCTGCTTTTATAATCTCCCTATGCAAAAATCAAAGGATCAAACAGTAGTATCTCAAAACACAAACTTATTTAAAACTGAGTCTCTCAACCATACATTTGGCAAATTATGTCAAACCACATCACCTCTTTAATATTTGCTTCAGAGCAGGTTTGCCAGCAGGCTGAGTCTTCCTAGGAAAAGAGCTTGTGAGGGTAGAGAATTAGAGGCTAATGAGAAATTAATCCAAAAGCTCTTTTTTTAAATGAGCTTCTTTTTTTTCATATCAATAAGATGTCAATCCTGCTAAAGGCATTTTTTTGTGTGCATACTACTTTGAGTCTCCTTTTTAATCAACTCTCCTAACTGCCGACATGGTCTTTCCCCTTTTGTGTGCAGGCAAGAGTCCATGCTTTCTAACACTTGAGGAAGCAGTGCTTGGAGTATGGAAACTAAATTTTCTTCATTAAATCTACTGAAGCAGATATTAAAAATGCATTTAATATACTGGCGATGGTCGGTGGGCACCGCTGACTGTGACAGGCCAGTTACTGATGATGTGCCGTCAGATGGCCTTCTCAGCAGGCGCCTGGGTCTCAGGCTGCTGAAGGACAGCAATATCTTCCCTTGTGTGTAAGCTCTATTCATCTCCCAAGTATTTACTAAATCACAGGCCTCTGCACACATAGCCCACGTTTCAGCGTATGCTAACAAATGATGGATGGCCTCGTCAATTCGTTATGTCCTGAAAGCATGGTTTCCTGCCATTCTAATCATCAAACCTCAGCGCTTCAGAGCTGATCAGTCCTGGGGAATCTATTTTGCAGGCTCGATTAAAAAAGTAGAAGTTCTTTCCATTAAAGTCCCTGACACCCTACTCAACTATTTGTTGTTTCAACCAATTATTTGGGCAGAATATCCAAAGGATGTTCAGATACTGTAACACTGAAGGTTTTTTCTAATGTTTGCTACAGTATAATTTCACTTATGACAAAACAGTCAAGGATTGTGATGCTGAGGTATTTACCAGTGAATTTATGTTTTAAAACAATTTTCCTTCTAGGTACAGCAATTAAAACTTTAAAAATATTTGGTATTGCCATATCAGGTTATATTATTATAATGTAAGTAGTTTAGCCAATGTACTTCAAAGGAAATTCCAAAGGACTAACCAATCTATAAATCACCTAAGCCTTTTAAGACAATGGTTCATATGAATTCTCTTAATTATAATCAATATAAAGGTATAAACTACTTAAAACTTCTTCTGACAGTTCCAAAGTCAAATGACAAAGTTCAACCTGTCAAAGGAAATACCTCTTAAAAGAACATGTATTTTAAGTTCCCACTTTACGTATGTCCATTGTTTTTTCTATGACCCATAGAACATTTTTATTTTTAGGTATAGCTTATCTATGGAACAGACAATAATAGCACACTCACATCTTTCATTCAGAAACAGTAAACTTAACAAAAACAGATAAACTTATAGCGCTAAGCCATGAGGAAATGGGACAGTGGTCAAGAGTCAAACAATTTGCTATAAATAAGCTGCTTGAAATGCTAAAAAAATCTAAAAACAACAACAACAACAAAAAGTGCCAGGTTCCCAACAGCTAGGTAGACTGAGCACCTACAGTCAGCATAAGCTCCACCATACTGCCCTGCTATTCACCTCAACCTTAACCTCAAGATTAAGCTCGCCTTTATGGCACACAAAGGTCACCAGTATTAGGTCAAAATTCAAAGTCCCTTGTCAGAAAAGGTTGATAAATTCCAACCTTTCCTTCTCTATGCATCAAATTTTTCGTAAAGTCATATTCACCACACAGTATTCAGCATTTTAGTGCACCACTGTAATACAGCATAGAAAACAACTGTCCAAAAAGCCATCACGTGAATAAAATATTCTTCACGAAAATGTACCGAACCTAGACTCCTTACACGCCTCTAACAAATGAAGTAAAACTAACCAGCTCTTGTTTACATGTTTCAGAAGAATTAAATGGCAAATAATAGTCCCCCCAAATGCAACCCACATTCAGCACTTCTATTTCCACAGTCTGAGTACAGGTATATTTTTATCAGAATGCCATTCAGATTTTTAAATATTATTTTATTAAACACCAAGATCTCTAATCTGTTTTAAAAGTTTTATTCTAATGTGGCTAAGGAGTTCAAGGGAGGTCGATTTAGACCTGAAAGTCTCTTTGACCTAGAACCTAGAGAAGCATGCTCTCTGATAACAATGGAGAAAAGGAAAGGCAGCAATAACTGTCTTGCCCAATTGGTTGTTATTGTAGTTACATGATCAACAGAACTGAGGGAATAAGATAAATTAAAGGAAATCTTTGAAGGCAGCATTCTAGAATAATTATAATTAATAACCACAACCTTAAGGAATAAACAGTATTCTCTTTTAAAAGTTTATGCAACTTCTTTGTGTTAACCAATAGTCTCCCATAACTGGTATTAGTAAGATAAATGATTTTACAATTGTTTAAAAAACTTATTCTTCAAATTACCTTGATTAATGCCTATATTAAACACCAAAATAAATATTCACATTCATGTCATGTTCTGAGTCATCCTGTAAAATCTCCATGTTCTGCAATGTACCTGAACTGATCAAGCAATTTCCTGATAAGCAGAATCATGCCTCCAAAATTAGGATTTACCCAGGTATCTTTTTTTTTTTTTTTTAAAGAAAGAGGGGACAGTGGGAGAGAGAGACAGAGAGAATCAATGTTTATTTAGTTTTTCACATGGCTTTCGTTGCTCTGAGACTTTGTTGCGTATGTGGTGCAGGAGTTTGAAATCGCGTACTCGCACATGCAAGGCAAGCGCTGTAACCGCTGAGCCACTGCTCCAGCCCCTACCCAGGTATCTTTAATAAAGGCATAACCACCAACTTTAGGCAAGAAAGTAAAAGATATTTCGTAATATGGGTGTTGCATCTGGGAAAAACAGACAAGAAAATACTTTAAAATTCTCAGGTTTTAAATTCTTTCTTAATCACCATGTTACACTACCCTTTTCTATTATGGAGGGAAATTCAACATAAACCTAGACATACCCATTTGCCATCAACAGAACATTACATCTTGATAGTGTAACTTTATCACAGTTTACTAAAAGTAGGTTTCCTATCACCCTGAGGATAAAACAAAGAGAAAATAAAACAAAAGGGCAGGTTTCAGGCAAAAATCTTTTGGGTACTAATATCCTGAATCTAATTATTATATCCATAAATACTTTTGCAAGGAGCATCCATTAAAATATAATGGCAATAATAACAACAGCACTTGCAACCAACAGTATCAGGAACTGTGCTCATCATTTTATATGTGCTATCTCATTTCAAATTCTAGCAATTCCATTTTATAAATAAGGACACTGAGGCACCACACAAGGAAGAAACCTACCCAAGGTTACCCAGCAAGTCAGGAACCCAGAATTCATATGCCTGTTTCTGGAAACCAAGTTCTTTAAACCAATATATAAATCTGCTTTTAAAATAAAAAAACTGTGAACAGCCTCTTGGAGTTCACAATAATAGGATTTTGCTGCCTATCAATTTGTAAAATAACCATAAGCAGGGAAACCTGAATAAACCAATCTAGTTCTAGCACAAGCTATGTAACTTTACCAAACTTAGTACCACCTGGCTGGCTCACTCTTGTAGGCCTACCCCTTGCAGAATCACACTTGTCACTCCAAAATGCATTTACTCTTGCCTAATACTCTTAATTTTATTGACCACTTCTGCTTTAGCTGTATATTATTATATTTCTTTTATTACTGATACTTGAGATGTAGAAGAGAAATATATGTGAAGATGTCATAATTGAGTCTTCAGAAAACTAAATACTAAATCAATTTGCAATCAATGTCTCATTGTTTTTTCATTATAATTGCAGATATATTTATTTACCCTTTGTACTGGAATTAACTGGCAACTGAAAATGTAATACCTAAACTGAAGTTTCTATAGAAATAATTTCTAATATTATAAACCCTCAGGTGTACCACTGGAGCATTTCCCAGCTCCTACCAAAAAAAATCACTCTACAGTCCCTTGACTTAGCTAATTAATCTATTGTGAAAGGAATTAATTTTCCTAAATGAGAAATCATGCATATATGGCTTTTTAAGAATAAAACAAGCAGCATGTTCTTCAGCTCAGTTCAAATGTCTATTCAGAACTGTATTATAATGTGTACAACATACTAGGTACTGCTAAGGTAGCTAAGGTACAAAACTGAAATTCTAGCTCCCATACTAACTATGGTGGAAAAAAATATGAGAAAGCCTGACATCCACAAAAAAAACAAAACAGGGGTTGGGGATTTAGCTCAGTGGCAGAGCGCTTGCCTAGCACTCACAAGGCCCTGAGTTCGGTCCTCATCCCTGAAAAAACAAAACAAAACAAAAAACAGTAAAAAAATAAATAAATAAAAGAGATATAGATAGAAGAAATTTTAGCCACATTTAGGGAAAAAAGCTACAATAATCAGAACAAACTAAGTTAAGAAACTTCTGTAAGACATATGACAGGGAGCCATAATATATAGTGCAAAAGTCCGAGACGGTGGTGTTTGAGGCATAACAACTGCCTTTGGGTTGGTGGGAGGGAGCAGGGGTGCTGGAGAAGAAGAGCCCAGGTTTGGGCCATTTGCCAGTTTCTGTGGAATCAATACCCTCACCATAAAAGAATTTCAGCTACCAATATGAGATTGTGGTTTGTAGAGTCTGGAAAAGATGCTCAGCTCTCAAGAGCTGGAAAGACCGAGCTCCAGCACCCACTGGCTGTAGGCCAAATTCAGCCCACAGACTTGTTCTGTTTGGCCAGGAAAATGTTGGCCCACATAGTGCTTGAAAAATTCAAACAAATTGACAACATTTAAAACTCAGGATATTTTATTTTTTTTCTGAAGAAAAAAAAAAAAAAGTCAGATCCAGAGCTGCTTTCTAAGAAGACCTGATAGCACCAGACCACAACTCCTGCCAGGCAGCAGGAGGCTGGCATAATGGGTAGCTGCATGTTGGTGCAGAAATTGTGCTTTCTTTCATCCTGCCACAATCCCAACCTGGTCAGCCTCATTCATTCAATTCTCATTGATACCTGGTTGGCCCCTACAGGCATAAGAATCTGTGTTCTCAAATTGAAGGGCATGAACGGAGAGTTTTACCTCCAGAACTCAGTCAAATTAGGAACTTTCGTTAGTCAAATTCGGTAGTACTCCCCCTCTGTGCCTGCATTTATAATGTTAATGAATTTGACCAGATATTCCATAATTGCTATCTCGACTAACACTATTTGCTCCATTGTAAGTCACTGAATCTGAAATAATTAAAAGGGCATGCAGGGCCTTCTAGAGCAACTTTTATAATCTGCATGTGGAGACTAACAAATGCACCCACCAAACTATAAATAAAGATTCAAAATGTTATAAATTTGAAATTAAAACTATTTTATCTTTATGTATATATTAGTTGACCTTGAAAAACTAAGAATCTAGATAACTTTAACTTCATTAGAAAGTGATATTTGTGAGCTGCTTGTTAAACATGTGTTGTTATATGTAGGCTATAAGAGTCTGTGGGATTTTTTAATGCTATTCAACGAAGAGTCTGTCTCATATCCCCAGTCCACTTACCATCTTAGCTAAATGAGCCTTGAAGTGCAAGTTAATTTCAAGTTTTATTAGCTTTCCCAACCAATATTATCAGCAAAAACAAATAGCAGTGTAATACACCTTAAGCAAAAGATGTTAACAACTTCGGAGAACCCCAGACAGAAACAGAAAACTGAAAAGCCTGATTTCATGTGTTTATGGGAAGACATACTTCTGTGATGCTTCACTTCCCGGGTCCCATGTACAACAAGGCAACCCAGAACATCCTTAATCCCCTATGAATCTTACACACCATGTCATAAGCAATGGACTCACAGGAAGCCAAGGAGCACAGGCATGAGTGTCAAACCACGAAGGGCGTTCACCCCACATTTCTATTCATCCTAAAGCATTCCTTGATTGAACAAACCCAGTTCTGACTATTTGAGAGTGACCACAAATATCCATGACAAAACAGTGATTCACAAACCTGTTCAGTGTGAATCTGAATCTTTCACACTGCCAGGCTGATTTGGGAAAGGAGCAAGTCAACTGCTAAGTGATAAGTGAGCTTAAAGAAACACCTGCATCTGCAGGTTAGTACGTTTCCACTGTCTGACACAACACTAGCTGCAAATTTGGAGACTTTCAACATTTTTAAGTGATAGCCATTATAAATACCAAGGGTCTGCTGTACTTCCAATTTCCAAAAGTAGAATAAATACAAGATTAGAATTGGCTTATGTTATGGTTTGAATGTCAGGTGTCCCCCCAAATCTCACATGTGACAATGTAGTAAGGCTGAGGTGAAATGATTGGGTTATGAGAGCCTTAACTCAATCAGTGAGTTAATCCCCTGATAGGGATTAGCTGGCAACTAAAGGCTGGTAGGGTGTCCCTGGAAAAGGTGAGTCATCAGGGGTGTACCTTTGGGATATATATTTTGCATCTGGCGTGGAATCTCTCTGCTTGGTGATGTGAAGCCTTGAGCTGCTCCCTCCACCACACTCTTCCGCCATGATGTTTAGCCTCACCTCCAGCCCAGAGCAATGGACCCGGCCTTTGAAGGACAGTGACCTCGGAAACTGTGAGCCCCCAAATAAATTTTTCCTCTGTTAAAATTGTTCTTGTCAGGTCCTTTAGTCACAGCAATGAAAAACCTGCCTAAAACAGCTTATCTTATCTTTTCTTGTTCTTAGAGCAAAAGACAGGTCTTTCAAAAAACCAAAAAGTTGAAAAGAATAAATAAACATAAGTTGTAGTGGAGGGGGAAGCCACTCACTGACTGCACCACATATTGTCCAAGTCTTAGTCTTGGATATGATATGATAAGACTTCTGCTCCCAGAACAACCTCAGAAAAAGAGTAGGCTTCACACAGAATTGCCCCAACTGTAAGGGGGTCAGCATTTTGGTCAAGGAAAGACAGTCCTCACGTATATGACAGCACGATGGTATCAAAAAACATGAATCTACCTTACAATTTTATTTTATTTGAAAATATTTATTCCAATGATTTTGAACTTATTTCTCAAAGTTTATACTTTTAAACATTTTTAGCAGCTGAATCACAGTATTTCAAATATATGATAGAAGTCCTAAAAATTTTTAACATTTTGGTTTGGTTAGAAAATTGCAGAGCCCTCAGTTATGTCAACGAGACTCCAGATATTTTAACAAGTTCCAGATAGAACACAACATTAAAATACACATATATATGTATGTGTACATATATATATATATACACACACACAATGCATTTTATATATGTATATATAAAATTTCACTGTCCTGAAGCCAAGATAAACAGAAAAGATTAACCCTCAGCCAAAAAAAATACCTGAAACTACAACAAATCATGTCACTGTTCCCTGGCAGAAAGGAAGTTTTGGATTATGAGGAAGAACTATAAACTGTTAAATATATGCAACTTGAAAACTTTAAGGCTGGAAAGATGGAAGAGAAGTTAAGGCAGGTACTACTCTCTCAGAGTAGCTAAGAATGGATTGGATATACTATCAGCATTCACCCTTTTACATACATGGGGCACAGGTTGCTCCACTCTAGCTTCAAACCTGTTGGCCCAACAATCTTGACTCCAGTTATCTATTCCATCTCCTCGCCAAAAAATGGACATTTGTCATCCAGTTAGATGTTCTACCCAACAGCTTTAGTATGTTCACTGTAAACCACCTTGCGTATAAGAAATTAGTCAACAGAAAGGGGAAAGGGTAAAGATATCTTGAATCAAACACTTAAAACAACCTCCTTTCAATAAAAACACAATTAAAACAAAGGAAAATTTATTATTTGCTCATTTCCTATAAGATTTTCATGACTTATAAATTAAGGTACTTTTCAGACTTTAGAAAAGTACTTGTTATAATGATTATTTTGTTTCTTAGGAAAATTCAACCAATGTGGCAAAGCTGCACAAAATGTATAATAAAAACATACTGACAGACTTAGTTTATATTTTCTGAAAGTTAAATAATAAAATATTATTACTCTGTACTTCTACTGAATTTTTTTCCTAGGCAAATACATAATTCTTCTTTATGGAATAAGCAACCATTCTGGTATGGATTATTCCTTTGAAAATTAAATATAGATTTTAAAATGAAATCAATACTCTAGCAATGTGAAAATTTACCCCAAAACTAATAAAAACAATCAGCATGTGGATTCTTCTCAGAACATAAGATTATCTTAAGTTTTCTTCAAACAGTCCTTTGTAGGCATTCAAGCTCACCTCACATTGCAGCTCCACAAATCCACAGAAGCACAAATATCTGATAATAACTAAATGCTTCTTTTAGAAAGCCAAGGGGCCAGACATTAATGAAATAACCTTTCAGAAGAGTCTTTAAAGCTAGCTAAAATGCAGCAACAAAATTAAAAAAAAAAACTGAAGTCTTACGGAATAAGAAATAATTATGTTTTAAATGAATACTGATGAAAACACACAAAATAATCATATTCTCTTCTTAGACATTTCAACCTAATTATCAATTTAGAAATACCTCCACTTAACTTTTCTGAGTGAGTGTATGAACAAATGTTATTTTTTAAGGTCATGAGAATTAATTATTTTTCTTTGGCAAAACCACCAACAGAATTTCTAGTTCAATAAAAGACTTTTCTCCCTTTATGAGCTATTCTCACTCATTATTCTGGAACTGAAGCCCACCACAACATTATTGAAAGTGTAGAAAACTGACCACAAATTGAGAATCAACTCTTAATTCAATTGAGAGAAATAAGACTAAAAGGAATAATACTTCAATTTAGTAAACCAAGCCCTACAGTATTAATTATATACTGCAATGATATACTATGATTCTTAAAAATTAACGAATGTAAGTTAAAAAGATTTTTAAGCTGGGCATGTTGTCGCACAATTGTATTCCCAGATACTCATGAGGCTGAGAGACAGGAGGTTCACAAATTCAAGGCCAGCCTTGGTAGTGTAGCAAGACACAGCTGCAAACAATAAAATGACCTGGGTATGATATAGCTCATTGTTGAAGTTCCTATGGATTCAATCCCCAGTACCAGAAGAAAAAAAGTTTTTAATGCCATTATATATCAAATAGGAAATAATGAAATATTAAATCAAGTTTCTTGTATCTGGGTTATATTCAACTGATGATCAAATCTTTCAAATCTTATGAGTTCAAAGTCATACACACAATCAACTAGTCCATGTATATTTCTTTATTTTCTGCAATATCAAATGCCTTGTTTCAAAATAAAATTGGTTTTATGTTTCAAAATATTACTACTCAGCCATCTCTCCTATTGGAGGCAAGCTACTAAATTCTAACAATAATCATATTCAACTAATCCTTCAAAATTTTCAGAGCTGTGCCAAGTGTTTTACACACCTTATTTCACGTAACCCCCACTACAGACTGGAGAATTAAACAAGGAGAGGCCACAGAGTAAGAATTAGATTCTGGAGCCAGACTACAGGGTTTGATCCTGCTTCCGCTGCTTCCTACCTAACGCACTTGATTCCCTCCTTTTACAGATAAGGCATCTGTGATTCAGATTTAAAGAGAGAGAGACTGACAGACAGATAGCACCAAGTCATTTCCTAAAAGCAAATTATTACAGGAATCAAGAACAGTGGAATACAACATTGTTACGGGAAAAGTTAACATCTTTAACAATGTATCACGTTAGGGGGAAATAAAAGACAACTGGAGCCAACGGTTGTACCAAGTTAAACCAAGAACAAATAAATGTAAATCTAGGTAAAATTCTGTGCTTGCCCCTTACCGCAACCATTCTAACCAGACTGGACCCTCAAACTCACCATCAATAACCACTAAGTATAACAATGACACATATATGATAATAGAGCTACACTTGATACCAGTTTTCTTGTTGAAGGAGATAAAGATCTCAACAAGATGGTCAAGTTTATTATTTTAAGGATATTGTGCTCAAACAAGTTTTTAACCACTAATTTTGAGATTTTACTAGGCACAGGAATGTAAAGCCACTCATATGAATGAATGGTTGCTGTGTTTTGATCCAAGGGTAGAAAATGTGGGCCAATGCAGAAAAATCAGACTTAGAAATATGAAAGGCACATTAGAAAAACTTGAGCATTATGTTTAAGGGCAAAGATATAGCAGTAGGGTACAGATAATTATCTGCTTAGAGAATTAGAGTATCAGGGGTTTAACAACTCAGTAGCATAGCAACTAAATAACTAATGCAATTTAAGGGAATTCAGGCATGCCTGTAATCCCAGCTACTCAGGAGGCTGAGGCAGGAGGATTACAAGTTCAAGGCCAGCCTCAACAATTTAGCAAGCTCCTGTTTCAAAATAAAAAAGGGCAGGGGGTGCAACTCAGTATCAGGTCACCCTTGGGTTCAATCTCTAGTACCATTAATTAATTAATTAAAAAATAAAGTATCAAAATCATAGGAGACAAAGAAATAGTACAAAACCATCACAGATTGGAGCAGACTAAGATATTACAACTAAATCCAACATGCAATCCTAGGACAAAAGAGGGAGATTAACTATAATCATTAAAAGTAAAGTTCTGAAAAAAAGGGAGATTAACTATATCATTAAAATTAAAGTTCTGATTTTGACAATCATACCACATATAAGATGTAAATGGGGGCTGGAGCAGTGGCTTGGCAGTTACAGCGCAAATACACGGGTTCAAACCCCAGTACCCACGTACACAACTAAGTGTCAGAGCAATGAAAGCCATGTGAAAAACTGAATAAAAATTGCTTCTGTCTCTCTCTCTCTCTCTCTCACTGTCCTTCTCTCTTTAAAAAAAAAAGATGTAAATGTTAAAAGAAGCTGTTTGCAGGGTATATGGAAATTCTCTGGAATATTACAAGTTTTTTGTAAGCTTAAACTTATGTCAAAAATAATATATAACAGTATATAATCAAACATATATGTAATTTTCAGCCAAGAAATTATAATGTAAAATATAATATTATAAGTAACAACTGATTGGTCTGGGAGTTTCTTCCTGAATAAGAAGGTCTAGGAAATAAACTGGAAACATGAATCAATAAAAGTGTCCTCATCAACTGCTTACATGTAGCATGTTCTGTTTTAGATAAAATTACTCTAATACTGCAGAACAGAGTGAGGGTGAACCTTGCAGTTGTTAAGATACTGGATATCACAATGCCCTGCCCCTTCATTTTAATTAGGGGATTCTCAGGGCAGTGAAAAGGACTGCCCAAGTTCAACGTGATGACTAGGAAAGATCGAATTTTTAAATATTAGTAAAGACAAAGAAGCCATAGCGAAATAAAGCTACCCCAGAAGCCACAGAATAGGACAAAAATTAAGCTGCAGACAAAATCTAACTACACCTCTCAGCATACACTAAAATATATCTGAGCCAGAATGATTAAAAACTTTAAAATAATAAGGAAAATTATTTTTTAAAATGCAGGATAAAATTTAAGTGAAAGTTCTTTTTCTAGTTAGGATAAGAAGGGACTTCCAAAGCATAAAGGCAAAAAAAATGTAAAAAAAAATAAATAAATAAAGCATAAATTTAACTTAAACCTGTCAAAAGCAGAACATTATTTAAAAGCAAACAACCAGGAAAATATCTGTAACAATATGACATATAAGGATTAACAGCCTTAACATATGCAGATCAATTAATAACAAATCAATAAACAGTAACAGCAAACATGCCAATAGAAAATTAGATAAAGGGTATTGAGCAAGTAATTCAAAAAGAAAATTAAATGATCAAAACACTTTTTGAAAAATGAAAAATGTATTATAATTTTTAAAATGCTAATTATAAGATGTCATTCTTGATTCAACATATTAAAGATTAATACTGACTTTTCAATGCTGATAAAAGTTGCAAAGATAGACACTCCCATGCTCTGCTAGTAATAGCATTAGTACAATTTTTTGATAGTAATTTGTCAATACACATCAAATCCTTCAAAACATGAATACTGTGATTTGAAACAGCTAGTGGTTGTGAAAGTGTGGTCAACAGACTGAGATCCCTCAGACCATCTCAGGGATCTACAAGGTTAAACTATTTTTTGTAGAAATAGTAAGATGCTACTTGCCTTTCCCCCTGCATTGACATTAGGACTAATAGTGCAAAATAACAGTGGGTAAGACTGCCAACTCCTGAAAACAAACCAAATCATGGCCAGAGCACCATAACTGGATTAGCAATCACTGCCTACGTCACCACAATATATCTGCAGGAAAAAAGGAAGGAAGAAGGAAGAAAGGAGAGAGGGACGGCTTTGCTTGAGAAATTCATGAATTAATTATATCAAATCTTGTCCTCTTAAAATTCTATATAACAATAAGAAGCAAATACAAAGCACGTTTACTGCATTTTGAAATATGACAGTTGTCTCAGGGGAAAGCACTTGTATGATTGAGCGCTGAACTAGACACTTTTTCCGTGGCACACAATTCTTACTTGAATGAACAATGAACAAAGTATGATTATTCACATTTGGGTATCTGGCAGACATTTTCACAAAAATAAATGACGTGAGCTTGTCACTTCAAGGAAAACAACTGATAGCATTTGTTGCCAATGATAAAATTTGAGCTTTCAAGGGAAAATTCAAATATTGGAAAGCTTATATCCATCACTGTAAGCTTGACAGCTTCAGATCTTACAAACTTCTGATGAGACCAGTGGTGCTATTAACAAATGTGATTTTTTTGATACTGTATAATGAAAAGTGACAAAATGTGAAAGATTTGTAGAGTTCACGACCAACACTTTGCAAATGAACAATGCATGATGATAAAAATCATGCCTGGGTAAAAGATCCATTCAAAGTTCACAATAGGCCAGAGGATTATAATATAAGAATATGAAAAGTTCCCAGATTCAGGTTTTGGATTCCACTTTGCAAGTGACCTTTAAGAAATACCATTTATTGCTGGGCAAACACATGGCATACGCCTGTAATCCCATGAAGCTGGGGCAGGAGGATCACAAGTTCAAGGCCAGCTTTAGCAACTCAATGAGGCCTTAAGCAACTTAGTGAGACTCTGTCTCCAAATAAAAAATAAAAAGGGCAGGGGGTGTAGCTCAGTAGTATAGCGCCTCTGGGTGCAATCCCCAGTACCAAAACAAACAAACAAACAAACAAACACAAAACAACCAGTTGTTGGATTTTGTGAAATAACAAAAATATCCACAAAGCCTATTAAATTACTTTTCCATTTTCCAACTACAGACCTGACACCAGAGTTTCCTAATATTCTTTAGTCAAAAACAACATATCCCAAAGTTGAATGCAGAAGATATTTTCCTTTATTAAGGCAGAAATTAAAGAGATTTGTAAAAGTGTAGAACAGTGTCATTTTCTCACTACTTTTTGGAAATTATGATTATTAGTCATAAAAATGCTAACAAATAATGAGCTTACTATTTGTCAACTAATAAGTAAATGTTCTTACTTTCTCAGTTTTAATTTATATTTTCGTAAATACCTACAGATATAATCCGTATAAACAAAAGTTTTTTTGAAGTCCTCAACATTTTTTTATAGTATAAAGGGATCCAAAGACCAAAAAGGATGATAATTTATGATATGGTCATTCCCATTTCTATAAGTCTAAAGGAAGAAAATGATCAGACTTTACATTACATATGTGCAAAAATAAGTTATGTTAAAAATTAGAAAAATGAAACATTTGAATGCAGCAATAAGGAATTAGATAGTATATCTAAAATGTAATAATACTGGTTACTTGGAATAATTTATTAAGAATTTTTAAAGATGAGGAATAGTATGTTGCTGATTAATTTGGCCTCTCTAAAATAAAGTTTCTTGTAGAAAGAAAATCAGTTATTCCCTGAATAGTATTTGGAAGAAGTGAAAACTATTTGGGCATATCATAAGTAAGGAAAGGTCTCAAAAGAATGAGCAAGACAGCATGGTATCCCACAGGAAGGGAACCTTCTTGAATGGTACTAAGGGTATATGGAAAAAAGGGGGCTGGAGTGGTGGCTCAGTGGTTACAGTGCTTGCCTTGCATATGTGCAAACCCATGGAGTCCATGGGTTTGAACCCTAGCACCACATACACAGTGAAGTGTCAGAACAAGGAAGGCCACAAAGAAAACTAAATAAAACGGATTCTTTCTCTCTCTCACTGTCCGGCTCTTTTAAAAAAAAAAAAGAAAGAAAAGAAAAAGTA
>PVKS010028807.1:0-26017 GCA_004027875.1 Aplodontia rufa
AGCATTAGATTCTGGTTTATAACAGTACATTAATGTTTAAGCTTAAGTGAAACTTTAAATAACTTTAAATTGTACCAATTAGTTAACACACAAGCTTCTGAGATTTGCCTTCCACAGACCTTCTGCAACTTACTTAGACACTATATTTCTTTATCCAGAAACATTTCTTTCTTCATCCAGGAAGATTTCTTTCATTCCAGTTTCCATATCAAAGCATATGTCCATTCCTATATTCTTTTATATTTCTTTGCTGCTTGTTGACCCTTTCTTAAATCTGCATTCTGATACAATCCTTACGAAACTTTTAATGTTCCCAATTACTTTAAGGTGAGAAATACTATAGGTCATACTATTTAGTCAAAACAGTTAAAAAAATACAAAATGAAATTGCCAAGAGGAAATAGTACCAGTGATCAGATTGATTTATACATAAAACCCATTAATGATAAAGCCTCTATGCATTTAAAGTAAATGTAAGCCAGGTTTAAAATGAACAATGTTTAAAAGACAGCACTTGGTTAACTTGCCTGCCTTAGTTAACTTGCCTTTTCTTAAACTATGTAATAGGTAGACACAGGAAATCACCTTGATAAGCAAGCCAATGTTTTAAGAAACCTTAAAGAATTAGACTTTGACCTATTAGTGTAACTTTTTCAGTTGCTGATTCTTCCCTAGATTTTCCAGTTGCTGATTTTTTCTAAATTTACATTTAGAAATGATCCTTATAAAATTTTTGAGTCTAATTACTCCTTCTAATAAGATTAAATATTTTGTGCTATTTATAGTACTTTGATACACAATTGAAATTTTTGTACTTTTTATATAGAATTAAGTTTTTGGAATTTTAACTCTTAATAACCTTGCTTTTAGTGAAGTCCCAAATTAAAGCAATCTTAAATTACATCTTATTAGTTTCCAAATCTATAAAAGCACATTTAATGTATCTTACCTTATAAAATTTAAGAAAACACTTAAAAACCCAAATATGTCATCTTATAAAAAGTAAGAAATCAAGATTACTCAAATTTATTCAGCAGTTAATGTTTTAACATTTTGACTTTGTAAATTGATCAGATATGTTAAATCTACTTTACTCATTTTTATTGTTAACTTAGGTTATCCATGAAACCTCAGGATATTAGACAAATATAAACCATCTTCTTTTCATTGAAGAAAAATCCTAGAAGTACTGAATGAAACACTCTAAACATTTATAGAAAGCATTCCAGTGATTGACCACCTAGAAAACAAATATGTGAGCTAGTACTCTTAAACACAGCTTCACTCTTATGTCCAAATGATTTAGATTGAACCTCTTTTTAAATGCTTAAGTCACTTGAATTAAGTCATTTGGATCCATTTTATTTTTTTTGTTTTTCTAATTTAATTTATGAGCGCTCATCTATAAGCTAATTTGGTACCACACTAAACATACATATAACATACATGTACACAAACACACAGGACAGGTGTGCACACAAAAAAATCAACAGGAAACAGATTTTAGAACCTTGTAATAATGGACCTTTTGAATAAAGACAGCAGTAAAAACCATAATTAAAAAAAAAAACTCTAGTTAGATAAAACAAGACTGACTGAAAAATATCTAGGTGCACAAAATAGGTGAATTTACCAGTAAAATTGAGCTCAGATCCAAAAAATGAAACGGCTGTACTTATTCTAGTAAAGGAGCATGCACACATCTTTAGCCCAGACATTGAAGGAATGAGAGCAAGTAAAATCCTCAGGAATTTTTTTTCCCCCAGAATAAAGGAAACCTACATGGAATCTTTTTAGTTTTTTGTGTATTTGGGTTGTAAGCCAATTAAAGTGGCTGTGGATAGAGGGTATTGGGGTTGATTAGGGAAATGGTTGGGGTCCCTAAGCGGTATTAGGATAGGGGAAGAGTTAACTGGCGTTGTGGGAACCTTAGGAGTAGGGCATGCCTTAGCCCAATGGCCCTCTTTACTGCACTCCAAGCAGGCACCCGAAGGGTCTCTATTTCGTATGGGTTGCTAGCGCAGCTCTTGGGAAGTCCTCTCTAAGGCCAGAGCAAGCATTTGGAATCTGCCCTTGGGGCCTGCGACTTCCAGTAAGAGTGCCACGGTGTGGGTGGGGCTTGGGCCAGGTGTGTGCTAGAGCAGTAGCCGGTGGGCTGAAGGTGATGGGGGAAGGAGAAAGCAGAGAAGATGAGTTGGAGAGGAAATAGAAGGGGATGTGGGGGTGGAAGGTGGGGGATGGCAGTAAGGAGGAGGTTTGTCAGCTGGGTTGAAAGAGGAGGGGGTCACAGCATTCCTGGAGGGAGGGGTGGATTTGGGTTTGCAGGCAAGGAGAACTTGATGAGGGCTGCAAGAGGAACAAAGTCTGGGATGAGAGCGGAGGAGGGAAAAGCTTGGATGTAGGGAATCTCCTTCCATTTTTCCTGGCGCTGGCAGAGGTTATGGAGATTGCGAAGGACATTGGGGTCTAGTGTACCCTCAGGGGGCCATCTATTTTGATTATCTAATGGATATGATGGCCAGTCCTGGGTGCAAAGTCTAACAAGGAGCCTTGGTTTGATATCTGGTTTTGGCTATAAGGTGTTAAGGTTTTTTAAGAGGCATTGTAAAGGGGAATCCCCAAGTGCGGAAGATGTGGACGCTCCCATTGCCGGGTTAGAGAGAGAGAGAGAGAGAGAGAGAAAGAGAGAGAGAGAGAAGGTAGGGAAAGAGAAAAATCCTTTTGGCCGGTGAGAGGAAGAGCACCCCAAAAGGCGTCCCCAATGGGTCTCTGTCGCTCCCAGGAGGCACAGAGACGTGCCGGGAGGAGAGGGAGGCTAAGGTCGTCACCTAGGCCTTCACTCTCCGGAGGCGATTGCCGGAGGCCTAAAGGAACCTGGTACCAGGACTTTACCGGACTGGTGAGAGAAAGTAGAGAAATGTGGAGGAAGAGGAAACGGCGTGGAGGGAGGTCCGGAGGTCCGAGGGAGGTCTAGAGTTAAAGTTTTTTCACAGAGGCCAGGGGCGAATCTGATAAGGCTAACGCAAGGATTTGGGGTGGAAACTCCAGTAAGTAATCAGCAATAAAGGTATGAGAAATAGCCTAAGGCTGGGAAGGAGAAACGGCTCATAGGAAGGTGTTGTGGAAACTGGCGCTTTCGCTCCGTATCCTCCGCTCAAGCGGTCACCGGTAGGATACCCCTAAGGGCGGTCGGGAGAGGAGATCCAGAGAGAAGCCGTTCAGATCCGCCAGGGGGTAGCCCTGGCCAGGACCCTTCAGTTGCTAGACTCTTTCACTCAGCTCCGCGCATCCAGAAGCAACCGGGATCAGAGGAAAACCTTCTCCTAACGCCAGACACGCTTCGCTTCGAGCCTGGGCAGGTCTAACTGCATTGATAGATGGTCCTAACTGACTTGGAGGTGGCAGGGAGTCCGCTGAGGTCGTGAAGACCTCCCGACGGGCGTGGAAACGTTGCCGGACGCTCAAAGGTCAATCGTCTCCCAATAGCCCGAGCAGAAGTTGCTCCTCCGCCCCGAGGGTTCTTACCAGAAGGTGGGTCTGTGGTGAGTGGAAGAAGCCGGCGCCAGGAAAGATGGACGAGGGCTAGTCGGCTGTGGGGTCGGGAAGAGAAAGAGCTGAGGAGGCTCTTATCTCTCCCGGTCTGGGCACCACTGAAAGGATCGAAACGCACGTGGACACCGGCTAGCCATCGGAGATTTATTGCAGGTGAGAGAGCAGGTGGGCGAGCAGCAGAGAGAGAGAGCTTGAGAGGCTGCAAGCACTTTTATAGGGCTGGATGGGGGGTGGTCCATGGGAGTTAGGTGGCCTAGGACAGGGGGCAGGTACTGACTGGCCGGTGGCCACGGAGATGGGTGTGAAGGGACACTATTGGGTGCATGTTCGCGCCCACGGGAAGGTTAGGATCAGGAAGAGAAGGCCCTTAAGTGCCATCTTGGGAGAGGGGGTCCTTGCATCACCCAACAATTTTTATAATGATTCCTTTCAATTCTTTTATCAATATTTCATCCAGTTCAATATTTTGGGGGTCAGTGGCTGGTGAATTATGAACTTTAGGAGGTACCACATTAGCTTATTTTTTCATATTTCTTTTATTATTGTGCTGGGTTTTATGCACCTGTTGGGAGAGATTTCTCTTCTGCTCTTATGTATGGGCCTTTTTAGGGCACAGTCTTCACTTTCCAAAGTGTCATAGAGTGATCTAGATTGAGACCTCCCCCTAGGTGTAGTATCCACGTGTCAATTCTTTATTTTTTTTTTTCTGTAATAGTGGATGTTGATAGGCAGGACCTGGGGGCCCATCCATAGCCTACTTGGGGCCTAGTCATTAATTTAGATTTATCTCTTCTATTCTTTGTATTAAAGTAGAGCTGAAGATTGGGTGTCATTGATTTGTGTGTGGAGCAAGGTGTGCTCTATTTTGGCTGGGTTTAATTCAGCAGCAGTTTCTATCCTGTGAGCTTGTGGTATCCCTGTAATTTCCCAGAACCTCACAGAGTAGGGTGAAACAAACAATAGCAAAAAACAATGCAAACAATATACAGAATTAAAATGAATAACTGTTTCCTACTATGACACCTCCAGCGTTAGCTGCCACAACTCCCACCACCCTTCATGTTGAGTTCAGCAATTACCAACAGCAAAAACAACAAGTAATCACGAACCGCATGTCTGGCATTAAATCAAACAACAGTTATCAACCTTGTCATTCACAGCAGTAATAATTTCAACAGCATTAACGGTGGGGGCAGGAGTTATATAAATCAATTAGCTCTAAAAGATGGTAAGAAAAGCAGTTAATTAAAAGAAAATGTGAAAAAATAAAAGAGTTTACAATTTCAGAAAGTAAACATAAATGCAGAAGAGATGCAGCAGATGATGGTTATAGAAAGGAGGAGATAAAGTGGAAGTAATGAGGTAAAGAGAGTGAAAGAGAAAATTAGCATGAGAAAGAAGAAAAAGAGCAGGAACAATGAAAGCAGTAGAAAGTAAAACCAGAATACTCACGCAAAAAAACTCAATCCTCAAAAGACAAGCCAAGGAGAAATGACTACATTCTTAAAATGTTAAAAATGGGGATAAGAGAAATATGTAAATATGTCTGCGAACCAATCAGCATGTGCACACATACAACACACATAATGAAAGGAGGAAAAATTCTTTTTTTTTTCTTTTTTTCAGGGCTGAGGATTGAACTCAGGGCCTTGTGCGCGCTAGGCAATTGCTCTGCCACTGAGCTAAATCCCCAACCCTTCTTGGAGGAAAGATTCTTATGAAGAATGAAGGAATTGTTTCCGTTGAGGTGGTCAAAATACTTGATGAGAATGGATGGTCACTGATTCTGCCAGACTGCCCTTCTTTCTGTTTCTTCTTGAGCTATGTACTGAGAGCCAGAGCAGGGGCTGGGGGTTGTTAACCTCTTCCTCTGGTTGTGTTGCTCACCAAGCTGCCCGCTGGAGTGGCCTAAGGCTGAATGAAGCTGGTTCAAACAAATCCTGGCTTCCCTTCTCACCAGTGTGAGGTAGGATGGGATGGGAAGGACAGAAAGTTGGAGTTTTGTCCGCATAGACCAGATTGATGCACGCCCAGGTGGGAGCTGCTGCAGAGTTCTCTAAGAGGGGTTTTTGTGGGTGTGGCTTAGGTCTAATCAGCCTCAGGGGTGTTGGTGGATGGTCTCTGCTCTGGAGGGATTAGATGGACACACCCTAAGGCCTGGCTGATGCTGATATCTGCTGGCAATCTGGATCTCAGGAGTCTCCCAGGATGTCAGCTCACCAGGAAGAGGAGCCTACCCTTCACACTCTACAGCCACAAGTACAGCCTTCCCAGGCTTAGTCCCAAAGGGCCTGTTAAGATTTCTGATCTGCTTGGGCTTGTCACGTGAGCTGCCAGTCTCAAAGGAGAAGTGAGTTAGGCTCTCCTTCAACTGTTCCCACTTGACTCCCCCAGACACAATTCTCTCTGTTTCACTCCATTTTTCTAGGTACATTCTGGGCTGTAGCTTGGGACAGTGTGGCAGTGTTGGGTCTGCCCTTCACTCCTTTTCAACAGCTGCCCTAGAGCGATCTTGTTACTATTTCCACAAGTTCCTTCAGGAAGGGCTTCTAGGATCTGCTTTGCTAGGCTTCCTAATTCTTATGCAAAGAGTTAGAGTGGGTTGGAATGTGCTGTTACCTAGTTATTTGTCTGTACTCGAAATCTGCATAACCCCTGGCAACTCCCTTAGAAGGATTATTGATTCCTTGGCTGTCTCCCCTCCTCCCTATATAAAAACCTATGTGCCTTAATAAAAAATGGATTCTGGGCTGCCATCAGCTGCGTGTGATTGACTTGTTTCCCCAGCTGGAAGGGAAGGGGTCCCCTGATGAGGAGGGGCTCAGTTTCCAGCCATCGGCACTCATCCTTCTCCTGATCGGCTCCCGGGGGACAATCCAGCTCCCCACATGGCAGTATTTGATCTGATCTCCTGGTCTACTGCAATGCCACCTCAAGAAATCTCCTGCCCTGGTTCTCTGTGTTCAGTTGAGAAGCACAGGGCACTTTACAAACAGCAGTGCACAGTGCAGACTCTGGATCAGCTATGTTCAGGGTGCCTTTCTGATCTCAGGGTGCTCCATGCTAAATCTGTCCAATGCCTTTCTCTCTGTGCTCTCCCTCCCTCTGTGCTGAAGCAGTGCCGCTACTGCCCCCACCACAGTCACCTTGACTCCAATGTAGCCTTTCTTCTTTTTTTTAATGTACCCAAATGTCTAGGTCTCCAAGACATTCTGACTATGCAATACAGAGCTGTAGTGAAATCCTTCACCACCTCATGGAGAAGCAGCACCCCTGCTGCTTGAATCCTGAGCCACAGAGCAGCTAGGAAGGCAGCCCTCCTGTAAACTGCCATCTTGAGCCCCCTCCCCTCCCTGTTTTCACTTCTATTACCAAACATTAGTTTTTCTGTTTTTTTTTAAATTCTTATTTATTTATTTAAGAGAGAGGGACAGTGAGTGAGAGGGAAAGAGAGAATCAACTTTATTTAGCTTTTCATGTGGCTTTCGTTGTTCTGACATTTTGTTGTGTATGTGGTGCTAGGGTTTGAATTCACAACCTTACTCAGGCCAGGAAGGCACCATAACCACTGAGCCACTGCTCTAGCCCAGTTTTTTTGTTTAAAAAAATGGAGATACACATATACATGAATGGAATCATAAAGTGTCTAGTCTTTTGAGTCTAGCATTTCTTCCTGTTTATGAGCAATGAATCTACAATAGCTGTAGATCCCATTTATGAGAGTCATCCACGCTACTGTATTTCCACACAGTATTTCAGCTACAAACATGACACACTATATCCTTTCTACTGTGCCAGATGCCACAGGGTATGTTAATACACATGGTAATTTGCATGTCATTTCACTTTGTGGCCTTAATCCTTTGTGTCATGACATCTACTGAGTTAGCAGAGTTGACTTGTGGTTTCTGCACATCAATAACTTAAATTACATACAAAAGTAAGTGTGAACACTTAAATTAATCTCATTAAACAACAAAAAAATTCCTTATTCATCGTCTTCTATAAATAAAAGAAAATGACAGCTGCTTCTCCAGTCCCACCCAACACAGAGGGAAATTTGTTGAAAAGAGCAGCAGAGTAAAATCATTAAATGCAATTTTTTCAATGACTAAGTTAACACTGTAAGGCCTATGTCAAGTGCCATGGGAAGAGCTCATGTGTGGTGTTTCTTGAAAATTTTTATTGTTGTTTTTTCCATCTTTTTTTTTTTTTTTTTTTTTGGTATTTTGGACACTTAGTTGCATATGTGGTGCTGGGGATCGAACCCAGGTCCTCACTCATGCCAGGCAAGCCCTCTACCGCTGCCTCCTGCAGCGGCGCTGCCCCTCCAGCTGGAGCCTGGGACTCACACCTCCTTCCCCACACCAGGAGCACTGAGGCAGTGGTGGTGGTGGCGGTGGTGGCAGCAGCCTTGGTGTGTCCCCCCACAGCTGCCCCGCTCCCTGATTCCTCCTTCTTTCCCCTACTGGAACCAGGAGCCCAAGTGAGGCATTTTGAAGTTGAAGTTTAATTTGCTTCTCAAAAACTACCTGTAGACGGGCAACGCTGTTGTCTTTGAAGGTCATTGTGTTCTATCAAGGATTAGTCTGCTGCTGCCGCATTCCATTGCTCCTGAGAAGAAACAGTAGATGATGACGCATTCCTACAATATTAAGGAAAATCGTTAACCTAGGTCATGTTAGCCTTGGAGAGTAAACAACTGCTTAATCAAGGATCTGGGGAACCATGTGTTGGTTGATGAGAAGGCAATACCTCCCCCAGGTTTTCTACTTAGACACTGTCCCACCTCAGGAGGATTCTCCTGCTCTGTCCCCCCTCTCACTGCACTGTTATGTTGCGTACCATGGCCTCCTCTACCCCAAAGAAAGAGTCACCCCAGCCATACTGTGCAGTAGGGGCAGAGCTCAGGAATACCAAAGGGCAGATCAGTGGCCAGGGACTTGGGTCAGACTGGTGGGACAACTGTCCTAAGTCCTTACCAGACAGATCTTTCTCAAAGCAGGAGGCCACCTATTCCTCACCTTCCCTGATGTCTGTTCTTCTCCTGTAGATGACAATGATGATGATGATAATGACAATGACTGAGATGAAAACCATTGAGATAATGGCTTCTTTAGATAGAGAAGGTGAAGACTCGTGGGTATCTGGGGTTGTTGATGCTGGTGCTAAAACAAACAAAAGAGTAAAATCCCTGTCAAACTCAAAACTATACCTTCCTTAAAACCTGTTTTCCCCAGGCAGTCTATGGGACTCATAATACTGACTCATTATGGGACAACCATTCTGCCAAGTCCTTGGTGTACAGAGCTGAATACAGGTTGGTTCATGTCCTTACGGAGCTATCACCTCTGAAGGAGACAGTAAATTGCCACCCAATTTGGCGTATTTACTGTAGTTAGAGTATTTTGGAGGTTGATACAGCTAGTAGTGTTTAATTGTGTCTGGGCAAGGTAGTGAAAGAGTCATGAGAAGGGACATTGGAGCTGGTGGAACGGAGATTATAACAAATGAAGAAGAGAAGCCCTGGAAGTTTACAGCAATGTGTATCAATTGGGAACCAGGTAGCAGATCATTAATGACTGCATGTCTTTTTAAAGGGGCGGGGGGAGAGAGAGAGAGAAAGGGAGGGAGAGATTTTATTTATTCCCTCATCTGGTTTTTGTTTTTCCTCCATTTAGTTGTATATGGGGCTGGGGTTTGAACGCGGCTCCTTGCCCATGCCAGGCAAGTGCTCTACCACTGAGCCTCCACTCCAGCTCATGGATCATTGTCTAATGGGGAGAGTGGGCTTCGACATAAAGGAAGAAACCTTAGGTGGTGAGATGGAAATGGAGACTGGTGAGAAACCCTCATGGCTGTCACTGTCCAGCCAGGAAGCTCACCCAGAAATCCATCTGTCACTCAGCCCATCAAATTTTCCATTACACACACATGCTCACACCCCACAGGGAAATCATGAAACCGTTAAAGAGAGCCCCACACCCTTCCCTCATGGCTGAGTTACCCGAGGGTGATTCAGTTGACAAGCTACCCGGAGTTTCCTTCCAGGACTCTAAGAACTCCTTGAGCCAGCGATGGCAATCTCCTTTGGATTTGTTCCTGAAGTACCGCACCAGGTTAATATTATTCTCCCACTTCTCCTTGAGTCCTCTGGCCATAGGGTTAATCAGTGTCCACTTTGTGTCCATCGCATCAAAGCAGAGAGATGGTTGTCCATCAATACTGAAATTCCACAAGGCAGCAATGCGTTTTTCTCTTTCAAGCTGACAAAACATCTTGGCCTGCAAGGTGAGGGGACCTGCAAACCACACAAAACCATCATCCTGCACTCTTGATCGCTCCATCACCTCCCTAAGTCGAGTGCTTCTTTGTGCATTTTGGGGCCTGTCTTCTTTTCTCCCTCACTTGTCCTTTCTTACCCATTAAGTCCCATGTTCCTCTAAGGTTGGGCCAATGGTTAGCCCTTTTACACAAATACATCCAAATCCCCTCCCTGCGAGCCCTCCACCCCTTCCTCTCTCCTGCTGTCTCTGTCTCTTCATTCCATCCCTTACTTACCCCTGGTCTTATTCCTTTCCAGGTCAATGCCAAGCAGGATCATCCTGAGTTCTTTCCCCATATTTGCCAGCGTTTGGTTCACTTCTTTCCATATTTTGGTGGCATTTACTTCCCTTCCCAGGAAACCCAAAGGTCTGATGTTGTTGCTGTCACTGTCATACTGAAGGAAAGAGGTGTAATCCAGTGAGCCTTGCGCTTCACACCAGGGCTGTCCAGGTCTGGACTGAGTCTTGACAATGAAGTTGAGGCAAAGAGAGTGGGTACCTGTGAGCAGAAAGTGCAAGTGAGGTCCAGGACAGGGAGCAGGCGGCCATGAGGACCCACACTTCTGTGACCCCCGGACTCTCTCCAAAGGGCCAGGCTGGCAGATGGAGGGGTCTTCATCCTAGACCCCATCAGTCTTCTAGAGCCTTATTTCTGTGTCACCTTCAGCTGAGGTTGAACCCCCCAAGAGCACAGCGTTACCAGGAGGATTAATCTGATAAGCACTCTTAGCGACACATGATGGTTTCTCTCTTCCTGGGACTTAAAATCAAGCTTAACAGACAGTGCTTCCACCTAGGAGGGAAAGGAGGCATGAGAGATCACATGCCAAACTCATCCTGGGTCTGGGTGTTCAGGAAAGGTTTCACGGAGTAGATGTTGGAACTTGGCAGTAGAGGGGACACTGACACATTGGAGCACAGAACCTAGTCTTGTCCCTCACGCTGGGGTCCCCATGAGCTAGTTGTCAGATCCCAGGGGTCCTCTCCAGCCCAAGCACACCTCTCCTCATTCTTCAGGAGAGATATCCTCTTGTCTGTAGCCTGCACGAAGGCCCAGTTTCTCCTCCCTGTTCCCAACAGTTCATGCCAACACTCAAGGCCCAGAGCCTCCCAGGCTTCTGCTAGGAGCAATAGCAGCAAAAGGAGATGTGCAGCAGGGAGCGTGAGGGCGTCAGAGTGGGCTCCCTGCCTCAGTGCTGGTGAGCTTGCACATGCTTGAGAGCAGCTCTGACGCTGAGGTGGCTGGTGCCTGAGGGGCAGAGTGGCCCTCTCCCTGAGGCCTTGCAAAGAGCGCCTTCAAGGGACAGAAGCCTCGCCTTTGTCTGGAGTGCACTGTGATTTATTGGTCCATTTGAACTGCTCATTGTTCACGGATTAGCAGAACAGTTGAGGACAAAAGCAAGGAGTGTGTACTGGAGCAGCAATAGTAGTTTTGTTTTTTTGAAGAGAGAGAGAGAGCGCAGAATTGCAGAGGTTGCTCAATGGTTAGAAGGCTTGCCTGGCATGTGCGAGGACCTGGGTTCAAACCCCAGCACCACATACACAAATAAGTGTTGGAAAAATAAAAAACAGATCGGGCCTCCTGCATGCCAGCCTAGTGCTCTTAACCATGGAGCCACCTCTCCAGCTGTCTCTCTTTCTTAAGAAAAAAAAAAGGGGGGGCAACAGTAATGGCTGGGCGGTTAAGGTGCCTCCCTAGCATGTGCAAGTACGCGAGTTCAAACCCCACACCAGGTATGCAGCAATGTCTCAGAGCAACGAAAGTCACATGAAAGACTAAATAAAAAAATTGCTTCTCTCTTTCTCTCTCTCTCACTGTCCCTCTCTCTTTAAAACAAACAAAAAACAAAACAAAACAAACAAACAAACAAAAAAACCCCAAAGTCTTTCTCAAAAAAAGAAAAAAATGCCAGAGGCACCCAAGAGGTGGCTGAGCAGTTATGGTGCTTGCCGGGCATGTGCAAGGATGCGAGTTCAAATCCCAGTACCACATTCACAATGAAGTCTTGGAACAAGGGATGCATGTGAAAAAAAATTGATTCTCTCTCTCTCTCTCACTGCCCTCTCTATTAAAAGAAAGAATGAAAAGATAGAGAGATATAGCTTTAGTTTCTCATTTGTTTATGTGGTACTAGGGATCAAACCTGGGTCCTTGTGCATGTGAGGCGGGTGCTCTACTGTTAAGCCACCTCTCCAGCCCCACAAAGGTAATTCTAAAGAGCAGATTTTAGATGTCAAGGAACACATTCTTGAAAATCACATGATGTGCTATTTTAGGTGGTAACAGCTCACAAAAGCACTTTTTATGTATGTTTTTATGCTGTGGAATATTAAAATATTGTCTTGATGAGAATTGTGTTTATTTGTATATTTTTCCCTGGCATTGAGGTAACTCAAGTGAACATAAAAGGATTATTTTACATTTTTAAAAATTCATATTTAGTGAGCTCTAATTCTTTTTTACTGTTTTCGTTGCTATAAATGTTTTAAATATCAGAGTGAAATCTTACTGTGCTAAGTAGCTTGAAGAAACGTAGTTCATTGACTCAAGTTTATATCTTAGATTTAATTACATCTGTGTAGCAAATTTAATTGTTGAAGAAGGACAATGTGTGGTCCAGTCTCGGTGCATTTTAAATATGTAAATTTCTCAATGCTTTCACAAAGTAACACAATCTACTTTTACATTATGTCAATAGTAATGAAATGATTTCTTATCTGGAAGATTATAAATATCAGTTGGGTTTTTTCAAAACAGGTCTTCTTCTCCAAACCAAAACAGAAATTCTGGATCAAATTGAGTTATTTTCTTCAAATTGTATGGATTTGAATATGTACTAATAGATGACACATTTTCCCCCTAAGAAATCATTTAGAAGTTTATTGCATATCATCCAATGTTTTTTTTAAATTTTGAGATCATTATTCAGTGCAACGTGAAGCTGCAAAGACGGTACATGGAGGCCCATGTACCCCATGGCCAGTTTTCCCAGTGGTTGTGTCTGACATAATTGTAGTATAATATATCAAAATCAGGACTTTATTACAATACAGTGTGCATGTAGTTCCATGCCATTTCATCACATGTAACTACCACTGCAATGGATATATAGAACTACTTCAATACCACAAAATATTCTGGATGCTGTCCTTAGTTATACCTAGCCTAGCATGTCTCCCACCCTGGCTAACATCCCTAATTCCTGGTAACTACCAACTATTCTCCATCTCTATAATTCTGTCTTTTTGCCAGTGTCATACAAATGGAATTAAATAAGAGATGACCTTTGGAGATTAGCTTTCTCTGCTCAGTATTATAATGATCCATTCAAGTTGTTGCATGTTTTGGTGATTCCTTTGTATTACTGAGTGGTATTTCATGGGGTGGATGTATCATAGTTTGTGTAACTGTTGACGTATTCAAGGGTGTTTGGTTTTCTCCCGTTTTTGACTTTTACAAATAAAATAGTTATCAACAGTTGGGGGAGGAGAAGGAGGAGGAAGAGGTGGGGAGGAGGAGTGAGGTATACAGGATACATTCTGTTGAGAAACTGCATAGAGAAACAGGCAAGAAGTACCCAGGCATGTACACATATGCTCTCCCACGTGGGTGTGGGCATGCCCCAAATCTACAACTGGAGGGCTGAGGACCAGTCTGTTAAATTCCAATGAAGAAAAGTGTTGTTGAAGGCCTGTTTAGCAGGTTCTGCAAAACAGATTCACCTACTAATAGAATACCCAGAAATAGAACAGGAGATGTTAAAAACAAAATTCAGTGTGATTACACAATCTCTGAGGGGAGCAGAGATTGCTGGAGGATTTGTGGGATCTTCCTTCTGCCCTCAGTTCCACCCACTTCTCACCACTGCCTCTTTTGCCATCCTCTTTCTTCCTGGGTTTGTATTTTCTCCCAACCTTACATCCCCTCTCCCACCACCTCTAGCCTTATCAAACTATTTCCTGTTAATGACTGAGATCCATTCTTACTAAAAATACCACAATGAGAGATTCATTCAGTACAGACATGAACCCTGAAGCCTGGAACCATCTTTTTGGTTGAGACATAAAGGCTACACAATTCTTCCCAACCTCTCACCTCTTGAGCCCAATACTCTTCTCCTGCACTCACAGTCATGCCACTTCCCTTCCCTGGAGTTCTGGGGTTTAGCCTTCTGCCCTTAGGATGATGAAAAGCCCTCCTGGGAATATAATTATTCAGGGGTGCAGGGGAATCTTTTGGAGGAGCAGGAATGAGCTCAGCCCCGTTGGGTATGGAGTCCTACCCGGCTCCTGCCGCGTTAGGCAACCTAGGATGGGATCCACTCTTAGTCCAGTTCAGTACTACACTGATTATCAGTGATCAAACTGAAACAAAATTCCTGAACAGTCGCACTTTACATAATAGCGTTATTTAGCTCACAGTTTTAGAAGTTGGAGTCCAAACAGTGCAGATCTGTGACAAGGGCTGCCCCTTGGCAATGGCAGGAGTGTGAGGGGAGCAAGGTTCCACCTGCAGCTGGAGAGGCAGGGAGGGGCCAGCCGTGCTTCTTTTACAATCCTCCCTGGAGAACTATCTTCCAGGAGCAAGGCCCCAAGACCTGAGGGCTTCCTGATAGGAACCACTCCTTGAAGTGGTTCCCAATGGCACCACGAAGCCTGCAATCTCAGGGACCTTGGGGGAAACGGTGAACCCATATCCAGATCAGAGTACCATCCAAAGTGATAGCAATCAGTTGTGTAGCTGGGCAACTTTACTAAAGACTTAGGGTTTATGTGGTGGTGATATAAAGTTTAATATTAAAAACCCGTGTGCCAGCTGGATCTCTATCTTACTAATCTTTTGCATTAGAAATAAAGTACTCATTATCTTACTCTATGTCTGATTTCATACCCACCTCCAGTCTAAGCCTCCTTCCTCTTCAGCCTGCTTTATTGCAGTCCTGCTCAATTTGATATTTCCACATTCAGCCCTGCTTCTATGTCTCTACTGAAAGAAGCCAGAATGATCCTTTAAATCCTGACACTCCCATTCCTTTCTGTTCAAAGTGTTCCCCTTTTCTGTCAGTGAAACTAAAGTCAGTGCAGCAGCCTAGGCAGGGGTGGCCACCTGTCACCTCTCTGGGCTCACTTCCCAGTCTGTCCTCTTTGCTCACTCAGGTTCTCTGCCCCAGGCTTGTCTTCAGCTGCTCTTCTGACTCAAGGCCCTTGCATCATTACTCCCTTTCTTCCTGTAACATCTGACTCAGTTCCATGAAATTCTTTGTGTATTGTCACACCTGATGGACCTATTTAAAATGCCCAGCCCTTTAAAACAATTACCAATTTAAAAAATATTTGAAAATTTAGCCAGGCACTGTGGCACACACCTATAATCCCAGCGGCTCAGGAGGCTGAAGCAGGAGGATCACGAGTTCAAAGCCAGCCTCAGAAACTTAGAGAGGCCCCAAGCAACTTAGCAAAACCCTGTCTCAAAATGAAGAATAAAATGGCCTGGGGATGTGGCTCAGTTGTTAGTTTACCCTGGGTTCAATACCCTTCCCCCTAATAGTAACCTATGTACACTTACTATGTATGTGGTGGTGGGGATTGAACCCTGGTCCTTGCACATTCTAGGCAAGTGCTCTATTGCTGAGCCACTGCTCCAGCCCTGATTAATGTATCTTCTTTGGAGAAATGTCTATTTAGATATTTTGCCTGTTTTAAATTGGGTTCTTTACCTTCTTAGTGATTTTCACAAGGGTTCATATATATTCTGGAGTCACATTCCTCATTGGATATATGATTTGCAAGTATATCTCAAATTCTGTGGATTGTTTATTTATTTTTTTGATGGTAGTATATGCAGCACAAACTTTTTAATTTGATGAAATCCAAGTTTTTTTTCTTTTGTGTTCTTTGGTGTCATCTCTAAGAAGGCTTCATCTAAGTTAAAAAGTTACTCTTATGTGTCCTAAGAGTTTATGGTTTTATCTCATACATATAGGTTGGGGACTTATGTTGTGTTAATTTTTGGGCATGGTGTAAATGATCTTTTTTCTTTCTTTCTTATTTTTTTTAGAGAAAGAGGGACAGAGTGAGAAAGAATCACTTTTATTTAGTTTTTCATTTGGTCTTTGTTGCTCTGACACTTAGTTGTGTACGTGTGCTGGGGTTTGAATCTGAGTCCTTGCACACATGAGGCAAGGGCCATAATCACTGAGCCACCATTCCAGCCCCCTAACCTTATTCTTTTGCATATACACATCCAGTTGTCACAAAACTGTTAAAAAGACTATTCTTTCTTCATAGAATTGTTGTGGAACCAGTGTTGAAACTCAGCTGATCATAAATGTAAGCATTTATTTCTGGGCTTCCACTTTTCCATTCATGTATTTGTCTGTCTTTTTGCAATACCACACTGCCTCGATAACTGGGGAATTGTAGCAAGTTTTAAAACTGGTAAGTGTGAGTCCTCCAGCTTTGTTCTTTTTAAAGATGACTTTGATTATTCTGTTGTTTTGCATTCTCACAGGAATCCTGGAATTGGCTTGTCACTTTCTGTATGAACAGACAGCTGAGACTTTCATATGGATTGATCATTTGAGCCTTATGATTCCATAAACATGGGAATTTTATCATTGTAACAATATTAAGTTTCCAATGAATGAAAATGAGATATCTATAACATTTATTTCAATTTTGTTTTGTGGTGTTTGTGTAAAAAGTCTTCTATCTCTTTAGTTAAATTTATTCACGTGTTTCATTTTTTCTGGTGCTATTGTATATGGAACTGTTTTCTTAATTTTACTTATGGAATTTTTGTTGCAACTGTATAGAAAGAGAATTGATTTTTTATATTGATCCCTTATCCTATAACATTGCTGAGCTCACTTGCTGTTTCCAATAGGTTTTGGAGGCTAATGTTTTCTAATTTACAGTGGAGTATTTCACATTTTGACATTGAATGAAATTGCTGATACAGTAGCTCTTATATCTAGCATTTTGCTCTCAATCTTCCATTTAGTTTATGATTTTTCTTTTCCCCATCACTATTGCCTTCTTTTGTGTTAAATAGATAATTTTCTACTGCATTATTTTAGTTTCTTTTTTTGTACTTTTTAAAAACCATTTTCTTCCTGGGCATGGGCACATATCTATAGTCCTAGAGGCTTAGGAGGCTGAGGCAGGAGGATTGTAAGTTCAAAGCCAGCCTCAGCAACTTAATGAGGCTCAAAGCAACTTGGTGAGACCCTGTTTCAATATAAAAAATGTTGAGGATGTTTCTCACTGATTAAGTATGACTGGGTTCACTCCCTGGTACCAAAAAAAAAAAAAAAAAAAAAAAAGGGTAAAAAACAAATGGAGGTTATCAAAGGCTGTGAAGATGTGAACAATAGTGGACATGGAGGGTTGGGGAAAGTTGACTGATGGGTACTAAGTTACTTAGGTAGGAATAAGAAGTTCTGGTGTGCTATGTACAGTAGGGTGACTACAGGCAACCATGAACTCTGTGTGTCTCCAGTAGCTAGAAAAAAGAATTTTGAAAGTTTTTATCATAAAGAAATGATAAATTCTTGCTGAGAGACACATTTAATATCATTTAAACCTTACATAGTATTGAAACTTCACATGGCATCCCATTAATATATAACACTTTTATTTTCTATGATGCAGTAAAAATAAAACAACAAAATAAAGAGCCTGGTGAGAAGGGCACCAGCACTGTCTAGAAGGCCAGCATGCATGACAGGTGATCGGGAGTTCCAGAAGTGGACTCCCAGCAAGTAATGGGGAGGAAACATTCTGATACCACAGAACCAAAGGGAGGTGATGAGTAGGACGGGAAGAGTGCACTTGAAGAGAAAGGAGAAAGCCACCAGGGCCTGACCCTCAGAGAGCTCAGCCTGGGGCTAACAGATCACAGGGAACCTCATGGCAAAGCTAATGGACAGTCAACCAGGTTCTCCCAGATTTCAAATAAAGCAAAACCCAAGGATGGAAGATCAGGAGGCTGAAAGCTGACATCCCACCAAGAGTCTGGTTGCTCGCTCAGTTTCCAGACCTCAGCAACATCTCAGAGTCAGAGCTCATTCCTAAGAGAAGAGGCCAGGCTCCTATCAGGAGGGACACTTCAACCCCAAAACCAGTGCAGTGTCCCCTTTCCGTCTGCCCCAAAGGCCATCTGCCCATTCACTTGGGTCTCTGTGCATCAAGAAACAAAATACTCAGACATTCATCCTGGAGACAGTGCAAGCTGACCTCATGTCCAGGCGTCACAAGCATCACCAACCCCCTGGTACTGACAAGGTGCATGTGGGGCTGGGAAAGCCTGCTCCAGTCCCAGCTCCTGCTCACAGGGTTCTGGGGCCACAGACCCAGTCAATGGCCATTTCAAATTCTCTGAATTTGTAACTGAAATGAATAATCCATGGTCATAGTGAGTCACTTATGGGGTCAGGGCTACCCCAGTAGGGAAGGCCAAGTAGGATCTTCTGACACTGCCTCCCCCCAACAGTATGTTTACAATAGTATCCCATCCTGAAGAACACACTGAGATTGGTCCTCTCCTCAGGGCACCACTTCACCCTCAGCTCACACCTGTGGCTTCAGGGAGTGTACCTGGGAGAAATGGGAAGTGTGGTGGTTCATTTTGAGAATAGAATATTTAGCTTAATTAGATCCAGTTGTAGCCATCTTAATTATAGCCCTTCCCTTTGCCCACCTCAATTTGAAAATTAGCTAAGCATGGGGATTGTACCCCTGAGCTGCTCTACTTGGAGGGAAGGGCGGGGCTGCCTCAGGTTAGAGATATGAGCTGGCTGACTGCCTCCCAGGCCTGCTTGCCAGCCAGCCTCTGTAGCACCACCTTCTGCCAGAAGTGAACTTGCCCTTGCACACCTACTTCCAAACACCTGTTGGATTTTCTTACAGCACCTTGGTATTTCCAACACATTTATTTCTAACATACTCTACAGCCTGCAGGGACCAAGGAATCCACAGGGCAGCAAAGTGTGGGGGTCATTTGGACCCCAATCTACAGGAATCCCTCCTGAAACTACCAGTCCACCCTGCAGCCACAGGAGCACAGGGCCTGCTGCTCACTCTGAAATATGTATGTGCAGAAGCACTTGGGGAAGGTAACCTGGGGGATGGGCACCAAACCGGGGGCACTGGAGATACCCTAAGCGGGGCTCAGAGACTAGGACAGGGGGAAGATCCAGTGCCCCGTTCATTTGTGCGTAGCCTTCCGCTGCTCCCATGGTCAGGCAGAGCTGAGGACTTGACAGAGACAGGTTATAGCAAGCCCTGCAGAACTGAAAGTGTTTACCATCTGCCTTTACAGAGACAGTAAAGGGCTCATGCCCAACTTCATACCATTACATGATACTGGCTCCCCCAGAGGGAGACTAACTAGAAGGGCCTATGTTCAAAGGGTGAAGGTCTACAGATGCCCCTAGTGAATAAGAATCATCAATGGTCAGCAAACAAAAGTGATGGGCCCCAACTGATCTCTTATTCAAAGGCAAAGACCACACCAAGCTGCAGAAATATTAATGGGCACCAGCAAGGCCTATTTCAAATGTAAAAGATCAGGGAGCTCACCTGTGGGAACACTCCAGCCAGCTCCTTTGTCCCCAAAGCAGGGAAAATGAAGGTGAAAGTTAATGCAGCTGACAGTTACAAGATGGATTAAAACTCAGGCTAAAGGACCGAACCAATAGCCTTGGGCATTTTTCAGTGCCTGTGTAGCAGAGATTTTGACCCCTGCCCTACCAAGATTCACATCAGCCCCTAAGCAGCACACCAAACAGGCCTTTTCTGCTATCAAGCTCCTCCACATGGTGAACTCTCTGTCTTCTCACTTAAATAAATACCGCTCACCTCACTATTCCCCTTCGTTATTGTTCCTGGATTTCATTCTTCAAAATTTTGAGACAAGACCCAGAAGGAAATTGAGCAAGTGGGGAATCTAGTGTCATCTCAAAACTGGCTTTCACTCCTCCAGAAGCCAATAGGGTCACGTTTCGGGAAATGGCGCCCTCTCCTGCCTTTACAGAGAAAGCAAGGTACCCAAACCTTGTGCTGAAGTGCGGATGTTTGCTGGGTGTGTCCTCAAGGCAGGGGCACAAGATAAAGGTGGTGGAGGAGGGGGTTAAGGTTTCTGGGTGCAAGGGATGGTGGGGAGGCCCTGGCGTGTATGGGGCGCCCCTAGAGGAGAAGAGCAGTGAAGGAAGGTGAACTGGGCGGTGACTCAGTGAATCACAGGAATGTGGGAGGATGTGGCTTGGGAGGATCTGTAGAGCCTAGGTGCGGAGATCCCCCCCCCTCCCCCGGCAAAGTGTGGTGGGATGTCAAGTATCACTGCCCTGCGGAGCTGGAGAGTTTGTAGGGGGAGAAAGTCAGTAGAGCAGAGCTGGTCCTGGAGGTATCTGGGGCCATCAGTTTTCTGGTCCCTGAGGGATCAGGACCCCCTGCCTGAAGACACCCGGTCCTGGTGGCTCTGACACCACTTCTTGGAGAGAGCCCTGGGGCTGTGAACATCACCATGGATTCCCAATTGCGAACTTGCGCTCTCCTCTTGCCCCTCCCACCCTCCTGCCTTTACTTTTTTTGGTTTTTACTTTTTTGTCCCCCCACCCCCCCGCCTGTCAAGGACCTGGGAACGAGAACCCATCCAGAGGAATTTTGGACCACCCGGGACTAAGCCCGCGGTCGAGGGAACTGATGCGAGGGTAGTGGCCTAATCCGCTACCACTTAAGTAGGATCCTAGGAACTCACCCTTCGGCGCCGCCAAGGAGCAGTCTCGCAGCAGACCCAGAGGCAGGGCGCAATAAAAGAGCCAGGTCCTGGCATCCGAATCCATCGGATCCGACTAGACCCTAGCGCGGGTCGCAGGGCACTGGAGGTGGCGGCTTTGCGCGCGCAGTATTTAAGTAGGGCGGGGCGAGGCGGGGTTTTCTCGTGTCTTGTGCACTGTTTGGTGCACCTCGAACTTTCCTTTCTCTTTCAGCTCTTCTAGACCGCTTTCCCTGATTTCTCCATCCGGTTTCTAGTCTCCGCCTTTTGCTTCACATAGAAAATTGTTTTATTAAAAGTATCTTAAAATAATACATCTTGAAGTTCCACCCAGACTAACACATTGCAGAAGCACTTTTCTTTTTAACTGAGTAGTAGATTATGTAGCCAGCTGTGGGTTGATTAAGATAAAGATTGTGTATCTTAGTTACTTTGACAAAAAGAAAACGTTACAATAACCATATTCGTAAAAACCTCTACAATAACAGTCGAAGGCACAATTGCTGTGTAAATGAATACAATTTAAAGGCACATCATTTCAACGACTGCAGCATTCTGCAAACACTTTTCATTGTTAAGATCTAGGTCTGATAAGCGAAGTGAAACTGTTGCAGGGTGGGAGTGCAGACTGCTACAGGCGTATTCATCACGTGTAGCAAAATTTCCAGTTAAGATACATTGTCATTTTTTGAGGTTGTGTTGAGGCTGTCTGGGAGTGTAAGGAATAACCCAATAAAATTTTTATCTTGAGTGGGCAGTGGTAGATGATACATGAACTAGGAAGCAGGACCAGTCACTAGGGCCCGGGACAAGCCGTGATACAGGCATCAGTGCTAGGATAAAGGCTTTGTGGAGTTCATGGCAAGTTCTTATTGGAAAATCACAACACACACTGTGGTGTCCAGAAGTAAATGCCACGTGCAGCAACGAGACGCTCACCATTTCAAAGACTGGACAGAGAAGGAGGAGGTGAGGGTCTGGTCCCACTTCCTGAGGACAGAGGTGGGGCTGGGGACCCTCACCAAAGATTCCTGACTGCCATCTCGCTCTCCTCCCCTCTCCCCGTCTCCCAGGCTCCAGCCTGAACTTTTTCATCTCTTTTCCGCCGGCTCCGCAGGCTCTGGGGGGCGCGGGGTGGAGGCACCTGTCGCGGGGCAGTGGGCCTGCGACACCGCACTGCGAGTGGCTTCCCGGTCCCAAAGTCTGTCCGCCTGCTGATAAATTCCATCCCGCAACTCACCGTCCGGCGTCGCCGCGAGGAAGTGATGCAGGAGAAGCAGAGGTAGCAGAGTCGGAATGCGGGGACCCAGCGCCATCGTGGGTTCAGTGTTGAGTCGTTCGCTTTCGGCTGAGCCTCGTCGTCGGGTCAGTGGTTCAAAGGAGCCGGCGCCCGGGGCTCGAAAGCCCGGGCGCTTCCCAGGCGAAAGGCTGGGAGGGCTGGGTGACTCCGCAGGAAGGAGGCTGGGCGGGCGCGGCGACAAGGCAGAGGAAGGCTAGGGTGGGATCTGTGCACTCTGCCGCAGGGAGGCTGGGTGGGCGTGGTGCACTCCGCAGGAGGGAAGCTGGGCGGGAGCGGCGTTCCAGAGGGCGCTTGCGGTTCACGTTCAACCCTGGCACTTCTGCGGCCGGGGTGTGTAAACATCTGCACCCTCACCTTTGGCACTCACCCCGGGGCTGTCCCTTCTGAAATTAAAGTGATTGAAAGCGGTTGCTTGCTAGTCTGTCATCAAAGATATTTTTTAGTGGGTTCTGGATCCCTGGAGCCTAAAACCTTCAGGAAAACCCATCCTCCATGGATTCTGAGGGACTATATATTGGACAATATGAATTTGTAGAAAAAATTACATATATAAATGTATATCATTTGGTGAAATCCAGGATTAAATATAGCAAAATATTTAGGAGGTTAAAAAAATGCCTTCAGATAAAACTTCCTAAAAGCAAAATCGGCTTCTCCTTTGCATGGGTGATGGTGGTGGTGGAATTTTGAAAGTCAGGCAGGAATTGCAGGTATTGTTGCTTACTTGAAACTTGCAGAAAGAAATCACTTCTTTTTTTAACAGATTCTTTACAGGGGTGCTTTACCACTGAGCTACATCTCCTGCTCAATTAAAAATTTTTTAGTCTGAGACAGGATCTGGTTAAATCACCCAAGCTGGTCTTGAACCTGCCATCCTCTGGCCCCATAGGCATGTGCCCCAGCTCCTGGCTGTGATTATCTTCTTCAAGTTTCCTTTGGTCACTTTCACTGTTGTCTCCAGAGCCAATCATTTGGACATCAGTCAACCTCCAGGGAAGCACCATTTAAATAACTTTAGATGCACAATTCAGGCCAAGTGGTGATAGTGAAGGGATCACCCATTGAGTCTGAGAAGGCTCAGGTTCTTGTGAGTGGCTCCTGGTCTGCTGTCTCATTCTCCCATTCAGAGGTTCAGACTGCAGGATCTACACACAGGGCCCCAGCTCTCATGGCCACCTGTGGCATCAGAGAAGGGGAACTAATCACTGAATTAGGGAAGCCCTGGTGAGTCTTCAGCTTGTCTAAGTGCAGGATCACTTGCATAATTTCTTCATTCACCTCCTTTCCAGGAGAGAGCATTGCCTGTTTGACAGAAGTGGGGATGCAGGAAAAAGTAAAAAATGATGTAAGACTTATCAGCTAAAATTTCCTGACTGCTGTTCCTGAAAGAACAATCTAGAACCCACATTCATTCTATCAACTCTGGAGCTGATTCCATCACCTTCTGGGGGTCTGGTGTGAGTCTGGCAGCCAGGAGCCTCCATGAGGGGAGGGGCAGGAGTGCCCAGGTGTGCAAACCTCCTCCTTCTCACCTGGCCATTCTTCCTAGGTCCCTAAGGCAGCCCTCTGCTTTTCCTGTTTTCCAGTTACCTTCCTGCTTCCCATAGACTCATGAGTTAGGGCTGCAGGTCCTTCCCAGCTGCCTCCTCCCAGAGCTTACCCAGGCCCCTGTGCATGGGATAAAGACCACCGTGAGCCACCAAGCACTGTTCCTCCAAGTCTGTTGTGCCCACCCCTGTCTTTCTCTTGTCCTATTCCCCACCCTCCACATGGCCCTCTTGAATTTTAGTGATCAGGCCAGAATCTTCTCTGCTGCTCTGTGCCTAAGGAATTGGGTTTGCAGTCATCCTGTGCCCTTCCCTGAAGTAGCAGCAGGTGCTGGGTTCATTCAGCTGTCCTCCATGTTCTCACACCTCAGCACCATGGGACTTATGGTTAGTGGGTGCCTGTCCTCCCCACTGATGGCTGTGGATGGGAGGATGTCTAGTTTCCTTTTCTCCTATAGTGGGGATGACTCAGTGTACAGTTTCAGGGTGGGATTCAGGGATTGACCCCAGTACTCATCCCAAGATGTTCTCCCTAGAGGCCAGAGGCCACTGTGCCTTTACCTCCCTTTCACTTCTGCCTGTGACCTGCTGACCTCATGATGACTGAGACAAGGAGCAGTTAGGGTCCCCTTGGAGGGTGACACGGTGACCACATTGATGAGCTGAGTGGAGGTGCAGTTGAAGCTGTGGATTCAGGAGTTGTTTTGTCCTGATGGTTGTATGGGAGAGGGACGCCCAAACATGAGAAGAACCCTCTCTTAGCCCCTGCTTCCCATGGTAATACGACTAATCAGACAATCATAGAGTCAGAGTTCCCTAGTAGGTCCTTTTTAAAAATTTTAAAACAAAAGAACATTCACAGCAACTTCATTCCTTGAATTATCTAAGCATTGATCACAATGTGAGACACTCACTGTGAACTTGAGGAGTGGAGAACACAGGAGAGTGTTATTCATTCATCTGGGGAGGATCAGGGAGAGATGGTGGCAGTGATGTTTGTGTCCGCCTTTGAAGGATCACTGGCTCTTGGCGGGAAGCAGGTTCTGCAGGCAGAGGAATGTGCCAGAATAGAAAGCCTGGAGGCAGGACAGTGAGGGCCAGTGGGTAGACCAGGGAGCCCAACCATGGGTGTTCAGAGAGGAAGAGAAGGTGGAGTGAGGCAGGGCAGGGAGGAATCTGGAAAGTCCAGGGCAGTTGTGAGCTCTGGGAGAAAAGCCTTGAGAGAAACAGGCTCTGTCTGCTGCAGTGGTGCACGCAGTGGTGCGTGGCTGCACACGCTCGTGTGAACTCACATGCAGAGTGAAGGGCGTTGGTGCAACCTCAGGCCTGCTGCCAACTGCTCTTCTGTCCTTTGGCGCCTGTCAGCTCAGTGTTTTCTTTGAATGGACCAGGAGCTTTCTCCAGTTTGCCTTTGTTCCCGGGATCCTCCTTGAGACCTTCCAGAAACACTGCCATCCTCCCATGCTCTCCTGTTTCTCCTCCGTTCCTGCAGCATGGTCTGGGTGGGGCTCTGCAGGGCAAGATGAGGGAGCTGTTCCCCAGGGGTGCAGACTGCACCCGGGCAGCTTCTTCCTTGCCTGTGAGCTGGGAGACCCTTCCCCCTTCCTCCGTAGGGCTCATCTTCTCTTCCTGACACACCCATGTCACCAACAGGCTTCCAGGTGTTCCAGTCCCCTCCTATGGTACTCACCTGTCCTCCCTTAGTTTACCTGCCCCTTGCCAGCCAATGAGAACAGGTGGGGCAGCTAAGGTGGACTCCCTGCTTTGACATAAACACATCTGTGACATGGGCACTGCCCTCTTCATACGTTCATCCACCCTCTTTGTCCTGCATTCTAACTTTCATGATGAGCAGTTCCAACCATCACGCTTTGTGGTTTCAATCTACTATTCAAGCACAGAAATATATAATATCACAAGGATGGGGACATGGATTGTGCCAGCAGCACATGAACAATCTTTAGGGACTTAACTCTTTTGGATCAGTGCTAGGGATTGAATCCAGAGCCTCCAGAATGCGAGGCACATGGTCTTCATGATCTACAGCCCCAGCTGTGGGCATCACCAGAACTCTTAATCAAACAAGTGCTACGGAGCTTGTGGATCATCGGCCAGCAAATGTGAGAGAGGCCAGATGCTTAACTGAGATGGACTGTGCCAGTCTCTGTGGTTTCCAAATCAGCAATTATAACTTAAAGAACATGTTTCTCAATGCTGCTCTTTATTTTATGTTCAGGGTCTTCTTGCCACCTCTGCTGGGCACATAGCATGAATAAACGCCATTTTATTTTTAGAAAATTTGTTTAAAATTGTGGTAAAATTATAACAAAATATTTCATCACAACCATTTTTTGTGTACAATAACTGTTCTCAGCCTCTGAAATTTTGGTTTTTACTTCTCCAGTTAAACCTGGCCCATCTTGGGGCTGGAGGGGTGGCTCAGCAGTTACGGCACTTGACCAGTATGCACGAGTACACAGATTCAAACCCAGCACCCACATGGGTTCAAACTCCT
>PVKS010028808.1:0-25999 GCA_004027875.1 Aplodontia rufa
AATATATAAAATCATTTTTAAACACATCAGAGAGCTGAGGACACTAAGAAGCTTAAATAAGAAATATTGTGAAAAAAATAAGATTTTCCTCAAAAGTTTGTTTCATCCAGAAAGGTGTGAAGAGGAGAACTCCATTATAGGCAGGAAACTGAACTCCAAGAAATGTTCAAAGATACTTTACAGGCTGAAGGAAAATATCAGACAAACTCAGATCGACAATAACGTAAAAAGAATGTCAGAAAGGGTAAGCATAACATGCTTTTTATATTAACTGCAGTATATTATTTTAAAAACTGTAAAAGACTATTGACTAAAACCAAAATAATGAAAGCATAATATAGAGTTTAAGCATATAATAGAAAAATAAATGATAAAAAGAGCATACAAGGCAAAAAGGTACTACATTTATTTATATTTGTATGAAATTCTTACAGTGCATAATAAGGGAATATAACATGTGAAAGTAAATTGTGATCATTTAATTTTTAATCATAATCCAGAGCAACCATTAAAAAATAGCATAAAGGTATATAATAAGAAAAATCAGATGAAATAAAATGGAATACTATTTAAAAACATACTTGATTCACCTGCAAGAAGGCAAGAAATAAGAAGCAAAGAGGAAAAAAAGAACACATCGGACAAACAAAATGACATAAACCCAATCACAACAATAATTTTCTTAAAATAGGAAAAAATCAATGATTTTATTAAATTAAAATGTGATAATTGTCAAACAGACAATTTAAAGGCAGAGAGAGTCTGAAAAGACAAAATAGATAAAAGAGTAAGACCCAACTATTTGTTAGCTAAAATGAATCCTATAAGCTGGGCATAATGACACACGCCTCTAATCCCAGCAAATGGGAAGGCTGAAGCAGGAGGATGGCAAGGTCAAGGCCAGCCCAGGCAACTAAGCAAGACCTGTCTCAAAATGAAAAATAAACATAAAAAGGGCTGGGGATATAATTCAGTGGTAGAGGGCCCCTAGTTCAATTCCCAGTACCACAAAAAAAATTCATAACAAATAATTAAAATTTAAAAATAAGATGAATCCTCCAAATGTAGACATAATTGGGCTGAAAGGGGAAAGAATCCAACATGCAAAGAGTTAAGTAAAAGGAAGCCAGAGTGGCCTATAAATATCAGTAAATTTCAAAGTAGGAAGTATTATAAGAGATTTAAAAAGACAAAATTCATCTAGAAAGCAGCATCAATCCTAAATAATTGATGTATCAAACAAGAGAATTTCACAACACATAAAGTAAAAACTGACATAACTGAAGGAGAAAAGAGTCAAATCCACAATTCTAATCAGAGATTCCAACACTAGTTACTGATAGAACAATGAAGGAGAAAAGATTTGCAGTACACAGATCTCATAAAGGGCTTATATCCAGAAAATACAACAAACACTTATAATTCAATTAGAAGACAAAAAAAAAAAAAAAGGAATTAGACAGGGGCAAATAACTTCAAAAGATACATCATCAAAAAAATATACAGCATTGACCAATTAGCACATGAAAAGATTCTCACCACCATTACTCATCAGAGAAATGCAAATGAAAATCACAGTGAGATTCCACTACACACACTTTCTAAAAGGGTTAAAATTAAGAGACAAGTATATGAGGGAACTAGAACTCCACATCATGGTGATCAGAGGTGATACAGGATAATTCATTTGGAAAATAATTGTCCCTATAACCCAATAATTCTATTTCTAGGTATTTATAAAGGAGAAATGTTGAAAACAAACAACTTTATTCACAATAGTCATAATCTAGAAATGATACAAATATCTACCACCATGTAAATATATAAACAAATAGGCATATTCATACATTACTAGATGTGGAAAGCTAGTCACCCATAAAAAAGAACAGACCACTAACAAACACAACATGGGTGAATCTCAAAACACATTATGTTGAACAGGTACTGAGGTATAGTTGAAGAAATTTCTTCTACTGCTCTAATATCGTGGTAGGACAATTGTGATTGACAACAATTAATTGAATGTATCAAAATAACTAGGAGAATTTTTGAATGCTCTCAACAAAAAAAAAATGACGAATATCTGAGGTGATAGATGCACCACTTATCCTGATCTGACCGTTAACAATGGTATATATGTATTGGGGGTTCACACTGCAACCCCAAAACACATACAACTACTATGTCAATTGAAAATAGAAACACATTTTTTAAAGTATTGGAAAAAAAATCTTGATCAAAAGAAGCCAAAAATAGGGCTGGTGCACTTGCCTGGCATGCATGAGGACATGGGTTCAAACTCCAGCACCATGTACACAAAGAAGTGTCAGAGCAATGAAAGTCATGTAAAGAAACAAACTTGATTCTCTCTTTCCCTTACTGTCCCTCTCTCTCTTTAAAAAAAGAAAAGGACAAAAATGAAGAGACTTTCCTATATTCACTTCTTTCCATTTCTATGAATCCCCAGAATTAGCTGATTAAATATGTTGGTAGAAATGAGAAACAAATTTGCATCTACAGTGGGGTAGATAGAATAGAATTTCTGAAAAAGGGCACAGGAGGATTTGCAGAAGTGATGGAAAGTTGTAGCTTATTGAAAACCCTAATTATATGAGTGTCTAATATTCTCACAATTCATCAAACCCAGTGAGAACAGTGAAATGTGTTCATTTGATTTTAAAGTGTGCAAATCATACACCAAGGAACCCCTCAAAATAGTGACTTGCAATAGGAAACATTCATTTCTTGCTCCCAAGTGTGTAGATTGACCAGCAGTCCTGTGGGCTTTAATCTGGAAACATCAGCAGTCAACCAGGGCAAGTTTTTCTCATGGGACTGACAAAAGCAGAAGAGAATGAGCAATGACTCCCTTAGGACATATTTGTAACTGCCTTCCAATCTTGTCCACCTTCTATTGGCTAAAGCAAGTCAACAGACCAAGCCCAACATCAATGGAGAAGGAAGGAGAATCCAGACAAGGGTGGGAAGGGAAGAAAGAACTGTAGTCACTTAATACAGTCTCACTGTCATATACCGTAACCTCAGTAAGTGCAAGAGGTGGGCTTAACCATGTCTCCTGACAACTGGTCCATGTATCTTCCGCATCAGACTCCTCTATCTCCATGTAATCTGGAATCCAACAATCTCAGCCTCATCTGTGTTCCAAAGGAAGGTTCCAGGGCATTTTCACACTTCCTGACAGAGCAGTGTTATGAAACCTGAACAATGTGGTGCTCCACAGGGATCTAACACAGAGAGCCTCACTCTGGTTTTCTTGCTGTTTGTTCCCCACACTTTCAACACTGACTCTAGGGAGCACTGAAGCTTCTGGCTTGTACCGGGAGAGAAAACATCTGTTAATGGAAAGAAATGCAATACAGCCACCTAATGGATCCTGGGTGTCATAGGCCTGCTTTTGGCTTCCCTGGAAACATTGGAAGAAGATTAAACACAGTGATGTGTGTCCTACTTCCAGGTTTTCAGTGTGAGTGTTGAAGCCAGCAGCCTACATGGACACCCCTGTGGTCAGGCAGCAAGTGAATGAGACCTGTCACTAGTTGTGGCTAATGGTTTCCAGCAGGTGCTTTTCAACTTTTTCAGCAGCAACATTACCTGTCTTGAGCCCACCCACCTTAGCTCAAACACACAGAGATTAGACTCAATTCTGTTCCAAGGAAATGGAAGAAACTAAGGCCAACATTCACCCATCTACCCATGGTGAAGACCAGACCAAAAAACAGGTGTAGTGGCCATTTCTGATGCATGTTCTTAACTGAGCCAACCAGAAATTCTATCTTTTATTTTCCTTTCAGGAATGTTTTCCCCTGACCATGGACACAGCAACACAGCAATGGCCTCTAGGTTCAAAGTCATTTCCCCCAAATATGTGATCTGACCCAAGCAAATGATCTGTTTTTCCCCAGATCCTCCTAACTGAAGGCATTTAACTATTATGCTAATAAACTGAAGAAGTTATTAGATCTCATTCATTCTTCCAACAAACAATGATTGTTCACCAGCTATGGGGCAAGAACTGTGAATGAAATGGATCCTTCCTCTTGACAACTTCACAATTAGATGAGATAGACATTGACCACAATTTCAGTGTGATAGGAATTAAGAAACAGAATTTTCAGAAGATCCCTTGAGTTTCATGAGCCATAATAAAAACTCAGATCAGACTATTAAAGATATAGCATAAAACACCACCATCACAAATACTGAAATCCCCAAAAATCAAAATCCCTCAGGTGTAAAATCTCAAAAGATCAAATACTGGAAATCATAATCCCAAAAGATTAAAACCCTGAATGCTGAAATTCTGACTATCAAAACCCCCAAAACACAATTCCCATCCAAAAGAAGGCTTTCATAAAAAGGTTATAAAGCCAAATTCTGGGGAAGAGATTAGTAAGTTTTCAGTCATATGCAGGATAGTTGCCAAATTATTCAGTCGTGTACTGTTTCTGCACTTTCACACAGAACCTGATGCTTGCCTTTGAAAAATGCCCTTTGTCAGAGAACAAAAAGAATTTGACAAACTCAGTGGCCTTCTGAACCAAAGACACTGGCTAATATAGACCTCAGTGCTACAGAAGGCACAACATGGTGAACAAGTCTTAGAGAATTGACTGAAGAAAAGGAACTTCTTAGATTTGCCACTAAATCTAACACAGAGAAACAGAAGGTATGCTTCGCTGTGGCTAAGGACTCACACTTTATCCCAAGAACAGTGGGGAGCCATTAGAGGGGTAGCACTGAGCAGCCAGCCACCTGCGCTGGCTGCAATGATTTCCCTGAGAACTGCCACATAACAAGGTGATGCTCCTGCCTCCACGTCCTTCAGAGACCTTCATCTCACTCTGCAGGGTTTCGTGCTAGAGAGCGTTCCAATGCACTTAAATTTTTACAAGCTCAGTAAGAGGTAAAGTTGAGGTAGATGCAATCTCTGGCCATGTCCCATGGAGATCAGAAAAGGCTTTTAAGGACTCAGGAGCATCTGAGGCAGACAATGGCAGAGGCCACACACAGGCTGCTCTTATACCCTTACATCCCCGAATGTGCTTTCCCAAGAATGAGAAGCAAAATATCCTTGCATTGTAATTCAGTCCCTTCCCTACCAGGGCCAGCTGTCTTGGTTTGTGAAACTCAGAACATTTTTTAAACCCAGAGGTGCTTTAACATTGAACTACATCCCCATTCCTTTTATTTATTTATTTTTTCAATTTTGACACAAGTTGCTTAGGGCCTAAGTTGCTCTGACTGGCCTCGAACTTCTGAGGCTCCTGCCAAATCCACAGGAATTACAGGCCTGCACCACCATGTCCAGCTCCCAATGATTTTGTTTTGTTTTTGCTATTTAGTACTGGGAATTGAACCAAGGGCACTTAACCACTGGGTCACATCCCCAGCCCGTTTTAATTTTTATTTTGAAACAGGGTCTAAGTTGCTTAGGACCTCACTAAGTTACTAAGGTTGGACTCTATCTGGAAATGATCTCCTGCTTCGGCCTCCCAAGATGCTGGGATTATAGGCAAGTACCACTGTGCCTGGCAAAAACAGAACATTTTTGAAAATCACCAGAGGAGATAGGGTGAAGATTGTTGGTTAACACACAGACCCTATATCCAGCCTACTACATGGCGTTAGGAAAATGACTCAAATCTTCATCTCATTTTTAGTTTTCTGTTAGTCAAGCAAGAAAAGCAAACATAAAAGTCAAAGGCCTAGCTGACATTTGTGAAGTATCATGGGAACAAGATTTAATGCAATTTCCACAGAAAATGCATCAGGAAAAATATGTTCTATTTTCAATTGGTTGGTTATTCCTCTAACTTTCCTATATGATAGCATAGAGCCAGGACCATGGACACAGTTTGCAACAGTGATATTTTGTTTTTATTGGGTTTTTTTGGGGGGGTTGTTGTTTGTTTTGTTTTGTTGGGGGGTTTTTTGGTGTTTTTTTTTTTTTTTTTTTTTGGAGGGAGTGGGAGGTAGAAGGAGAATTGTTAGGTATTTTTTCCCCTTCACCCAGAAGGTAGCATTTATTGGAAACTATCATTAGCCAAAATTTGGTATGCGGACAGCAAGGCTTTCTGTTTATAAACAAACACACACCACTTAGGCATGCTTCATTTAGCTCCCTAAGTAAGAGTAGGATTGTCCTGGTTTGGTTTGCAGAGTGATTTATAGTGATGTGTGTGGAGAACTGAGCATGGAGAGATATGGCGTGGGAGCCTCAGAGGGGCTTAGGAATGCCACATGGGAATCAGTGACTATATGGAAACTCTATCAAGAAAGGGCATTGGGGGAAATGGTTCTTATAATTTGTTCCCAGAGTAACAGTTTTGCCTTGCAGCTGAAACTCAACCATTCAGGAAACACCAGCACTTTTGAAGAGAGGTCCTTCAGCAACCACCGTAGCATCAGCACTTTCCTCCTAGCTGGCTCTGCTCTTGTCCCCAGCTGGAAGCTGAGTCCACACAAAAGTTCAGGATAGGTCAGGGTCTGGGACCCCCTGGCTCCCCCATTCTGCCCTCAGTGATCTGTACTGAGGAGGAGGACCAGAGAGGATTCCTTAAGTTGGCTGAGGGTTGACCCAAAATAAATCACAAAGCCCCTTACTTCTGCTTAAAGACTCCAGGCCAGCCTCCCCTCTTGATGTATGTACAGGGTTCAATCTGATGTCAGAGGGGCTGAACTGAGCACAGATAGGCTCACATATATGCACACACCAGGGTTCCACCATTATCTGCATTCTCTTGCTCCCTTTCTTCTTCCAGCAAATATTTCGGGAACTCCTGTTATGTGCCTGGCATTTGATCTGCGAGTCCAGTTGTCAGTTTGGAAGTGATTGTTGAAGTGAATGCAAACACTTTCCATGGGAAGTGCTCTGGACAAGCAGAAGAGGGAGTGAGGGAGTGATCAACTCTGAGCCAAGTGGGAATCAGCATGAGAATCCTGTGAGAAACTTAGTGGGACTCCTACAGGCCCTTAGGATTGGGCCTCAAATCAAAGATTCAGAATCTTTCATTTCTCCTCATCTGACTTTGTTTTTCAGTCCAGTAGAATGGGGAAGACAATCTATTCTATGACAAAAAGGAGAAAACATTTTTCTATAGGAGGTATTTGTTATTTCTTAACTGGTCAGTGACTATGGTCCCTTCCCAATAGTGCTCCTCCTGCCCAGGATAAGGGTTGGCCAGACTCACAACCTAACCATGTATGTGTGGAAATCTAAATGAAGTCCCTCAAAGATGTCCGTATCCTAATTCGTGGAATCTGTGAATAAGTTGCCTTACAAAGGCATGTAGGGGTTTTGCAGATGTGATGGTGTTAAGAATATTGACACGGATGTCATCACAAGGATTCAGAGTCAGAAGAGGAGAAAGTCACAGTACAATGGAAGAAGAGAGAACCAGAGTTGGGGAGAGAATGCTACTCCAATTGGCTTGGAAGATGGCCAAAAGAGCCATGAACCAAGGAATGAAGGCAGATTCTATAATCTGAAAAAAAAAAAAATAAGGAATCAGGTTCTCCCCTAGAACCTCTTGAAGGGACACAACCCTTAATTACCTTTAATTACCTTGATTTCAGACTTCTGACCTCCGGACTATAAATGAATTGGAGTGTTTGCCATTAAGTTTCTAGTAATTAGGCAATTTATAGGAAAACAATAGCTGGTGCACCTTGCTATGGTAAGTATGCTTGGTTTCCAGAGCCTATGCTTTTCTTTCTGACACTACTCCTATTGGCAGCACACAGGGAGTTCTTAATGTTGACTGCCACAAACTCCCCTTAGCAGCTTTTATCAGTGACTAATGAGAGCAATAGAGATTCCAACTGCTCACCCTTAGGTGAAGTAACAACGGGCTCGTGCTGAGTTCCACACAGGCTCTCCAAGGCCTCCCATAAGATTAAGCTGTGGGTGCACAGTGTAGCAGCTTGCCTGGTTAGGCCCCTGTTTCCATTTGTGGTCTCTCCTCTGTCTCATTCTCTCAGGCCCTCCAGGTCCCTCCTGGGATCACCTCCCAACTCTAATATTGTACTTGAATCCTTTTCTCATGGTTTCCTTTTCAGGAAATTCAAAACCAGGTTATGATCACAACCCTGATTTCCTGATCTAAAATCACCCAATGGAATTAAAAGACTGGGCTGGATTTAGTAGACAGTGCCAACCTAGAACATGAATTTTAATCAGAAAGATAAGATGAAGGACATTAAACCAACGAATGCTCAATCCTGCAACAGTCTCATAACTACATGGCTTCCTCCAAACATCTTGATGTCTTCCACTGCCTTCAGATCTATGAGCCCCTCTGTACTTCCCAATGAATCACTTTCTCTTAAATCAGTCAAAGTTGGTTTCTGTAACAGAAAAAAAAAGTGATAGGAATAGAAAATCTTTTTGAAGAACAGGAAGAAAACTGCCCTGAAGGTAGAATTGTCAAAAATCAAACTTGAGACCTAGAAGTCTTGGTTAAACACAGAATCAGTGTATTTCAAACAAGACTCCAGAGCATTCATTTTGTCCCTTTCCAGCCAGTATCAGCCCCTCTCTCAGGGTCTGAGTGAGGCCCCATGATCATTCTATGAAGTTTGACTAAGTATGGGAAATTAGCTATTTAGAAATTCGGAGAATTAAACCCATCAGTTTGTACAACTATAAGGCACAAACAAAAAAAATGCAGAAAAAAAGAAATTTGGAGAATTATTAAGGGACAGAAAAGAAGTTATCCGGACACCTTCCCTTATTACTGTGCAATGCATGGAAGCAGCGGTAGCAGAAATTCTTTTCTCTGTCAATCCAGGTACACTCATGATGGGCTGAACTTAGGATGTATAAAGCTTGATACTTGATATCAGAAAAATAGTAGGGGAGAGAATCAGCCATTATGCTCAAGAACTCCATAGGAGACTCATTCAGTGGTTTATAAGTAACACTGGAATGTGTTGAAAGAATGAGAATTACTTAGATGTTAGACAACTAGTTTCTGTTTCTGCTACTTCAGTTGCAGAACTACTGGTCAATGTGATCTCTCTGTGAGTGTTCTGGTTTGGATATAAAGTGCCACCCCACAAAAAAAAGCTCATATATTGAAAATATGACATCTGATAAAGCAATGTTCTGAGGTGAAATCATTAGGTTTCAAGAGCTGTAACATCATCAATGGATTAATCCATTTGAAGGATTACTAATTTGAATTATTTGGTAGTAACTGTAGGCAGGTGGAGCATGGCTAGAGGAACTATGTCACTGGGGTCATGCCTATGGGGATTATCCATTGTCCTTAGCTCCTTGTTCTCTGCTTCCCGGCTGCCCCACACCCTTCCTCCATGATATTCTGCCTCTTCTAGGACCCCGAACAATGGTGTTGGCCAATCATGGACTGAAATCTCTGAAAGAGTAAGCCCCAGAAAAACTTTTCCTCCTCTAAGTTATTCTTGTCTTTTGATCAGAGTGACAAAAGGCTGACCAACACAGTGGCCTTAGAGCTACAGAAGAACATCAACTTGGGATGATTGGTGCCAGCAAACTGTCAGAGCAGTGAACTTGCATAAACAGACTCTGACTGCCTGCTTGGCTGCCTTCTCATCATACTTGGCTTCCAGCAACCTGGGAGTTTGAAATTGGTAATCCAGATTCTTTTCTTTCAATAGAAAATAGAAGCCGGAGGAATAGGGCAATAGCTTTAAGATTAGTTTCATTATTATATGTGCATGCATTGGTTTTAAAAGGGAAAAAAAAGTTAAAAGAACATCCTATTTCACACTGCATATAAAATAAAAATATCTCTGTTCCCTCCAGAATGCAAGGGCATTTGGGTTTTTAAAGCTGCTTTAAAAGAAATATGTTCATTTGGGGGATACTTAAGCTTATTGTTTTTCATAAAAATGCTACTTCTTAAGATTCTAGGTAAAAATCTTGATCTGCTGAAACAATTCATTTAGCAGACGTTTTGAGCACATGCTATATACCAGGCACAGGTAAATAATGAGAATATAAAGCCATACAACATATGATTCCTTTTATTTAAAAATTTACATTTATTCCTTTAGATCACAACTACCTTCTGGGATCCTATTATGTTCTAGAAACAGAACTAGTCCCTGCAGAAGCAAAAGTGTGCAAGACCTAATCTCTGCTTTAAGTCGGCTCACAGAATAGGGGACACAGTGGTAAACAAAAATGGGCTGCTGTGGTGCAGAGATAGATTTCCATAGGCAAGGAATTGACAATAAAATGTGGTCAATACCATGTGGAGAGAGGTCTCCATCTATGAAGCCCCAAGGGCTGTAAGCTCCTGGCCAGCAAGTCTGGTAGTGTACCATGCTAAGCTAAATAATGCAGGCTACACTCTGATGCGACAAACATGGCCCTGATACACTACACTGGGGACTTGGGGTGGCAATGGTAAACATCTCCTTCCAGGTGTGTCATTGGACAAAATGCAGGTGCTAAGGGAGCAAGATCTTTGGTTTATTCACTCAGTGAATACGATGGACCTAGAAGAGTTCCTAGCACATGTACACCTTCAATAAATATTTACTGAATGAATGAATGAAATTCCAAAGACTCGATGCAAATCACTGGTACTTATAAGGGACTCCCTCTCTCCCCCTCCATCCATAAAGAAGGTTCCACCTTACAGCCTGGAATAATGAAGATAAACATTTAAAGACCACCTGAAAAGTTGCTGTGTTTTAATAAGAATTCTTTTCCAAGGCTCAGATGGCAGCTTGTCCCTCTGACCACAACAGTCAAGCAAGGGCTGCCCTCTATTGCTACAGAGAGCCTCCTTTACTCCAGAGTGACCAGAGCAGTAGAAAAGCAACAGGATAATTGAATGCCTGGCCTAGCCTTAATTGCAGTGTTTGGTCTCTCTCAATCCATAGAGAACTCTGAAGGCCAATTTGCAGGCTACTGTTTGAGGTCAGGTGTGGGGCAATTCTGCCAGGAGTAACACTCAGAAATAATTTGGGGCCTGTTTCTGCCCTGCCTCCCTACCTACCAATATGTCAGTCCTGTGCAGGGGGACCTGAGGGAAGTTACTGCTAATGAGCTCAGCTCCATTTCAAGGGCTTTGTCCTCTTACTGTGCTGTCACTGGGTGTTTCTCAATGTCTCAAAAGAGCCTGGCCACAGCACCATGAAAAGAAGCCAGGGAAAAAGGCTGTTGTTTGCTATGTGCAAGTGCAGGGTGAGCAACAAGAGTCCCAAGTGTCCAAATATGGAAGAAGAATGAAACAAATCCTGCTTCAGTGGCAAGTACAGCCAGGCTGGATATTGGCAGGTGGTACGTAGGCCACGCACAGCATAATGTCAAACAAATATTGCCAGCACTTGGGGCATACAAAACCTATAGGCAGACTGAGCACAGAGCTGCAAGCTTGTCAGCCCCTGGCAAGTAAGCTGAGAGTAGCTAGAAATAAACTCCTGGGACACGGCTCAGAAGTTAGACCCCTCCTCCGTGTAAAGAGAGAAGACATTCGGCTGCATGGTTAAAAAAAAATTAAATGAAATGAAAGAGTGAGGACTAGAAAACCAGTGGAAGAGACTTAGCTACAGGACTTTATAAATCGAATTAGGAGTTTCCAGAGAAGTAGGAAATAAAGGAAGATCTACACAACTCTTCTGTTACATCCTCGTGTAAAGTTAGATATAATGACTCCTCAAGATAGATAATAGTATTTGTTCTTTTTATTGCAGGCAGTAATTTGTGTTAAGCTTTTTACATCAGATAATAGGTGATGGGTGAATTTATAAAATTAATCAATTTTGAAAGAGGAAAGAGAATTAAAGCTATGGTTTCACTATTGGACCTTAGCAAAGGGGACAGTTGATTCTGCAAGTCAACTTGACTAGGCCATAGGATGCCCAGACAGCAGATTCAACATTATTTTTGGTTGTGTCTATGAAGATATCTTCAGAAGAGATTAGCATTTGAATTGCCCAGTGTCAATGGGCATCATCCAATCTGCTGGTGGCCTGAATATAGCAAAAAGGTGGAAAGGTTAGATTAATTCTCTCTGCTTTAAATTTAAGCAGGGCCTTTGATTTTCTCCTGCTCCTGCTCTCAGTCCTTGTAACTCAGTACCAGACATTTTTTTTTCTTCTCCAGCTTGCAGACAGCAGATCATAGACTTCTCAGCCTGTATATTGTATGAGCCAATATCTTATAATAAATTAATACATATAATTAATATATGCAAATTAAGTAGAAAATAATATGAAAGGTAGATTGGGGGATGAATCAAAGAATAATTCTAGCTAGTTAGAGTTACTAGCAGAAGTTGTTCAAACCAAACCCACAGAGTTAATAGTAAAATCCTATTTTGACCAAGCACCCGGAAAAGTGAAGACTGAGCCTTACTAGTGAATCCTCAGGAATTAGTAGAGTAGTTACATTTGTTGCAAGTTGAGGAGTCCTGATTAGCTTAATGCAGAACTCATGTAAGAACAGCCCTAACACCAAAGCCGGCACGGTGACCCACATCTATAATCCCAGCTCCTCAGGAGGCTGAGCCAGGAGGATCGCCAAGTTCAAATCCAGCCTCAGCAACTTGGTGAAGCCCTGAGCAACCTAACCAGACCATGTTTCAAAATTTAAAAATAAAATAAAAAGAGTGATGCTGTATCACACTAGTAAAGTGTCCCTGGGTTCAATCCCTGGTGTAAAAGAAAAGAAAAAAAAAACTACTCTGACACACAGTGTAGCTGGTTTTTGTTTTGTTTTGCTTTGTTTTCTCTCAAAGGGGTGCTGCTGTAATATGGTAATTGCTCTGTTCCTATTTTAAAATCTTTTATGACCTATTTGAATTCAAAACAGTTCACTTCCTTCACAGAGGAACAAGCTGTCAATCTGGTGACCTATAATATGATATATTACTTATAAATACCTATAAGTAATTAGTCAACCTGGAGGACAATTCATTAGCCTACTGACCAATGATCACATATGAACACAAGGAAAAGATTTAACCTAAGAGGCAAGAGAAGTACCAGGGTTAGAGTCCTCAGGGCCTGGGCTCAAATTTTAGCTCTTTGACTTATGCTGTCTCAAAGATCCCAGCAAGGCACCTTAACTCTTTGTAGCCTCGGTTTCCTCACCTATAGTATTCAAGGCTAGGAGAATAATATCTATCTCATAGATTTATAAAGAATAAATCTGGGGCTAGAGCAGTGGCTCTGCAGTTCCGGTGCTTGCCTGGCATGTGCAAGTATGCAAGTTCAAACCCCAGCACTACGTATGCAACAAAGACCACAAGAAAAACTAAATATTTCTCTCTCTCTCTCTCACTGTCCCTCTTTCTTAAAAAAAAAAAGAATCTGAAATATATGTTCAGGGCTGGAGGTGTAGCACAGTGGTACTATGTTTGCCTAGCCTTGCAGGCCCTGCATTCAATTCTGAGCCCTGTAGAAGATGAAAATAGAAAAGAAAAAAAGTAACCCAAAAGACATGTTAAAGGTCTCTTGCATGGAGCCTAGAATGCATCAGAAGCTTAAAAACTAGCAAATAGTATTTTGACTGATAAGAAAAATAAAGTGTTTTCCCCCCTGTAACAGGTAGAAGGAAAATGACAGCTAAGAATAAAGAAGAGATAAGACCTAGAAAGACCAAGCAACACAGCACAGCAGGCTAATATCCTACAGATCAGAGCCATCCCTGTACAAAGTATGCTTCCCTATGTACTACTATAATACTTTATGGGTGTGGTAGGCTGATGTCGTATATATAGCTACCCAGCATATTATGAGTGACCTTTCTGTGTTTGGAGGATTTTCCATATTTTAAGTCTGCCTCCCTTAACCAGAATTCAGGTAATTTTCTAGACTTCCTTGTAACTAAGATAAGGACATGTGACCTTATTCCACCAATTGCACACCCCCAAAGTGAACTTGGAAGGGAAAGTAGTTGTTATATAGAACCCTTTTTCTGGCAGGGTGGCCAAGGCAGAGAGAATGCCTATCTCAGTAGAGGTCTCTGGTGTCGGGGGAGATAACACCACACACAGCACTAAGCGTGAAATCTATAGAGTTGGTGCCTTATGGTAGCAGTACTTTGGGCTCTCCAAGAGTAACCAGGTGGTAACATTTGGGCATCATTCCTCACTGCATGAACTTTATTCCCAAATCTTTTACCTTTTGTATTGCTATGAATTATATAATTCTTAGAATAAGATTATTTTTTTATTTAACTAGTTCAGTGGTTTCTGTTATTTGCAACCAAGAACAAAGCCAGTTTTTAATATTCAAGATCACCATTGCACCAGAGCCCAGAAATCTGCATTCAGTAAATATTCGTGGCGTAACAGAATGTTCATAAGAATGATTTAAAAAAGAAAAAAAAAGAGTTGAATCTGTTCAGATAATTGGTGTTTAAAATGTATGGAGCATTATAAAAGTTTTCCATTTTGGAAAAGTGGTTAATATAAAATTTTATGATGAAAAAGAATGTGCATTCTTCAAGAAAGATTTTGTGCTTTGCGGTTAACATGTATTGTCTCATCAAATGGACTTCAATTATACGGAATTTGATCAATTGAGTGCCACACATCTGTTGCTCTTAGTCATGACACATGCATTAAGTGCTGCCATCATAAGCTGAAGGGTATTAGCAACCATATGTACTCTACCCTCTTGGTGATAATACTAACATAAAAATAGTGTGGGGTAGAAAGAGTTTCTGATACTCTACAAATACAACAAAATTAAATAACCTTGACCAATTAATTATCATTTTAAATCCACTAGTCATTAATCTATATTCATTATGTTTATTCAATAATTATTTATTTATTCAGGGACTATCATGCACCTGATATTATGCTGGGTATCAGAAATAACTAATAATTAATAATACATCACCTGCTTCTGGTCTGAGTAAATTCAACCCTCAGGGTGTTCTCTCTGAAACTGCTTAAAGGATATGAAACCTGAGTGTCAACTAAAGCGATTCAACTTCTAAGGCCTAGATAAGATTAACACAAAACCTCCTTACATGCTCTGGATAGTTCCAAATGCCCCCTCCCCTAATATAACTGTTTGGCGTTATGTTCTATTCCTTTCTAGCATCTGCTTCCAATTTCTTATGAATTAGACACTTTCCATTATACCTCATGACTTTAAAAAAGTGTGGAATTCATATTCTTTCCCTGATTCCCATCTGTACTACAAAAAAAAATCTCATTTACACAAGATCTTTCTGTGTATAGCAGATTGGAAGAGAGATGTTCATATCACAACAGTGCAAACAACTTCAAAATGAATATTTGCCATCTGAGTTTCAAAGCCCTTCTATATCCTTGCAATGGAGCTCGGTCACCCCACCACCTCTATTCCTATTCCTGTCCCCATTTTTTTGTCTTTGTCCTTATGTCTCCTAATTCTTATAATTCTAGTATAACAAAAGTAAGAAATCAGGCTTTGGAGACAGGCATCCGAAATGCAAATCCAAGTCCACTCCTTACTATTCCACATGACCTTGCTGCACCTCTGTGAGCCACAGTTGCTTCTCTGTAAAATGGGTATCTCCATAGCTCATTGTGTTTTTTCAAGAGTTGAGTAATTTATACACATATGCAGTCCCTAGTACGTAGCGAGTGCAAACAAGCGTCAGAACCTTTGCTGCTGTCAATGTGGAACAGTTCAACTGCCCCCTGTTTGTGCCATCACATGGACTAACCAGACTCAAACATTCTGATGGAAGAAATGTTTGCAACTAATTTTTCTATCATGAAAAGGAATTCTGTTTCCATTTGCTAAGATAATAGGTACTGTTGGCCTGAGTGTAAAGGATCACTTAGCACAACAAAGCAGTAGTTAAGTATTTGGTTTGGAAGACAAATCAGCCTAGATGGAGTCTGGTAGCACTTCTTATGATTCCTCTCTACTCCCCAGGGCAGCTGATAACTCCTGATACTTCAGTTTCTTCGTCTATCATGTGGAACTTTAATATTACCTTCTCCATAGAACTGCTATGAGCATTAAATATTAATACTTTGAGAAAGTTAAAATTAGCTTGAACTAATAAAGTAAAAAAACTGGCTGGCTATTCATCATGCTTGGACAACAAGCCAAAAATAAAAGTAGATGCAAAGTTAACAGAAAACCGTGCTCCTCCCAAGGGCATTCTGCAGTTGTAAAGTGTAGTTAACCCATGTTTGTTAGATAGCAATAGCTTTCTTACCAGGAAACTTTGTTCTCTGAAAATCATAGATGTATTAAAAATTTTACAGACTGAAATAAAACATAGTACTAATGAAACACCCTGTTATTTGTATGTTTGGTTTGGGGTTTTGTTTTGTTTCCTACTACCTGTTTATTATTTCACAGTGTCCATAGGTCTGAAGTCTGGGTGAGATCACCTCATTCCAATTCTAAGGTTCTCACAGCGCTCAAAGTCAAAAGTGTGGCCTTTCCTTCCTGAAGCCTCTGGGAAGAGTGTTTCCAAGATCATTGAGCTCCTTACATTTACAGGTCTAAAGTCTTCCTTTCTCCGCATGGCTGGGAGCTGGCCAGTCTGCTCCTCAAGCTTCCCATCAAGGTCTCCTACCCTTACCTAGAGGATTGAAGTCACCTTGACACAGAAGAGAGCCTGGATATACAACTCATGCACAGGCTTTCAGAAAAAGGGTTTGTGGCTGTAATATTTCACATCTGCCTTAACTTTGGTATTTTGGGTAGCAGGAATGACCTTAGGTCCACTGATACCTAGACATACTATTGACCTCTTACACACGGTTCTGCTCTGCTTTGACTCCATTAGAATACTGCTTCAGCTAAATTTCACCTTCTTCAAAATCTTAGAATAACCACTCTTTGGTAAGATACCAGCACTTCCTCGAGTGTATATTCTCCCTCATTGCAATAAGTCAACAGCCTGATATAGTAGGACAAGAGATTGGTCCCAGGTGGTCTGAGACTGATCACATAAAGTGTTTCTAAGGGAACCTGAAACATGGCTGAGACTGGAAGACACCATGTTAAGTGAAATAAACCAGGCATTGGAAGAAAAATACCATGCGATCTTACCTGCATGTGGAAGCTAAAAAAGATCTCATAGAAGTAGAGAGTAGTATAGTAGTTATCAGAAGTTGGAAGACTGAGGATAAGAGGGGAAAGAGAAGTTAGTACAAAACTTCAGTTAGGTAGGAGTACTTCAGTTAGGTAGGAGTACTTCAGTTAGGTAGGAGGAATAAGTTCTAGTGTTCAATAAATAGCAGAATCAATAAATATAGGGACTAATTCATTGTGTATTTTAAAATAGGTAAGAGAGGGGACTTTGAACATTCCCAACACAAAGAAATGATTAGTATTTGAGATGATGGATATGTTCTTTACTCTGATTTGATCAAAACACATCATATACATGTAACAAAATATCACACTCTATCCCAAAAATATTACAACCAGTACCTATCAATTAAAAACATCGTAAAATAATAAAGCAGAGGCCAGCACTTGGCAATATTTGAATTATTCTTACCTATAATAGCAAATATAAGAATAATGGCTATAATTACAACCATCCACTCTGTGGGTAAATACAAATAAAAGAACAAAGATGTTGTGCCAGAGATGGAAGCTGTGAATAAAACAATCAGAGAAAACAAACCTCCATGCCCATCCATGCACTATGTCTGCAGAAATCCTGATAACCACAGAGCTTTTCCCAAGGCAAATTTCCACTTCAGAAACCCCAATCCTGACATGTTACTACACTCAATTTGCCAACAGAAGCTGTTCAGTCATTTGAAACGTTCCTTCAACATGCAGCATGGCTCCATATCAACTTTTCTAGGCCATGATTTGGAATCATAAAGCCACAGGAAAGCTTTAAAATCATTTTAAACTCAGTATCATGATTAAGTAGAAAGGTAAATTAATCTCAGAACCATTACTAAAAATGTAAACGTTTTATATTTGTATTAATAATTTTGAATAACCATAGCACATTGTAAGACTCTGGGCTTTGGGGGATCTTTTAGAAATATGCCAAGCAACAATTTGATATTTAAGACAGCCTAATGAGTTTAAAAGACATCAAGCTCATAGCATCAGAAAGAGGTCACTCAGAGCATATTTGCTTCCATCTTTCTGGCTCATCCAGGTCACATCTTTCATTTGGATAATTAATTTTCAGTATTTCTCAAACACTCAATTTAAAAGGCTTAAGTCAGTGTCTAACAATGTTTGGCATATAATAGAGTCTCAATAAATATCTGTTGAATAAATGAGTGGGTTCTACTATGTGCTTCAAACAGAATTCTGCCCTCTAGAAATGTAAATACTAGAGAAATTTCTGACATGGAAATGATAAAAGCCATCCAGACAGCAGTACAAAAATAGTTCATGCATAAATGGACAAGACATGCCCTAGGGACACAGAAGAATAAACTTGTTGTTAAAATTCAAGATAGACAAAGTAATTAAGCACACTTTGATCGGCAAGTATAATCATTTATTGTTTTTCAGGTCAAGTATCCTGCCTTCTTTAACTTTCTGAATGTTTCACTAGTAAACACTTGATACATGAATTGCCACAGTGTGTGGTTTTCATCCAATCTTACCAGACTGTTGTAATTGGTGTTTTCATCACTGTGACCAAAAGACCTTACAAGAACAACTTAGAGCTGGAAAAGATTATTTTTTGTTCATGCCTTTAGAGATTCAGTTCATGGTGGGTCAGCTTCATAACTCTGAGCTGGAGGTGAGGAACAACATCATGGTGGAAGAATGTGGAGGAGGAAAGCAGCTCAAGGCATAAAAGCCAGAAAGTGGGGCAGGGCACTCTGACCACCAGACAAAATATAAACCCCAAAGGCACACCCCCAGTGACCACCTTCATCCAGCAACACCTTACCTACCTACCTACAGTTACCACCCAGTTAATCCATACCAGTGAATTAATCCACTGATTATATTATAGATCTCGCAAACCAATCACGTTACCTCTGAACATTCTTGAGTTGTTTCACAGGTGAGCTTCTGGGTAACACCTCATATCTAAACCTTGGTTATAATACAGATCAGGCTCTTCTAGATTTTTTCAAATATTTCTACTATTCAATTTCAGAATCTAACTAAACTAACAGATGATTAAATATACAGGTAGCAAAATGTAGAAGCAAACACCTGATTCACTAATATACAATTTATTCTTTTCTGTTGTTATTTGATTATTTGGGGGGAGTGGAGAGAGCTTAATGTACAGAAAAACACAAAACAATACAAGGACCATCCAACTTAAGAAATGAAAAAAGTATCCAATTAAAAACCCATCTCTAATTATAGAACTTTCTATTAATAATCCCTAATTTGGGGATTATTGCTTCTACCCTTTTTTACTTTTAAAACATTTGACATTTGTAATTACCCCTTTAAAACTATGTATGGTGGTGCTCAGGATGATGATCAGTGGTGGATCACTGGTCTAGCCATACCAAAGCCCTGGGTTCAATCCCAAACACAAGGGGGGGAAATAGCTTATACATTATCTTGTTTGCATATTTTAGCTTTTGTATAACTGGTAGCATATTTATTTTTCTAAAAATGCTTCTAATCAATATTTTTGTGGGTCATCCCTAATGTACTTCCTCTATGATATTCCCCTATTATAAATATTTCAGAGGATTTTTTATCTCTGCTTTTTTCAATAAGATAAATTTTAAAAATTCATCTTCAGATATATATAGAGAGATATTATAAAGAGCTAAGCTATTTAAATATTTTTGTTTGATATTTTAAACATTGACATGATAAGCATTATTTATGCAGATCTCCTTGGGGGATATGCACAAATTTTTTATCGCATATAGTTAAAAAGGATAATAAATATTCTGTCTTAGTCTATAACAGAATATCTGAAACTGGGTAATTTATAAAGGAAATAGCTTTATTTCAATTCATGGCTTTGGAAGTCCAAAAATAAGATGTCAGTATCTGCTTGAGCTTGATGAATGCTTCATGGTAGAAGGGAAAGTGGGCACACGCAGAGAGACAGATTACTGCTGAACACCATCAATAGCTAAAACCATTACCACAATAAAAGCATTAATTCATTCATAAGGTTGTATCCACATGACTCCAAATATCTTTTAAAGGGCTCATGACTTCTCCCCATCCTTACATGGGGAACCAAGTTTCAACATGAGTTTTGATGGGTACAAACCATATTCAAACCATAACAGATACTATTTCCATTACTAAAACTGCTACTATTGAGAAGAGCTAATTTTCATAGTCTGTTTATTTTACAGTTAAAAAAACCCATCTAATCCTAAAATTTCTATGAAATAGATGCAATTATTATTAACTACATTTTAAAAATATGAAAATCACTAGAGAGGAGTTATTGAGTTATAGAATTTCTACCTTATGAAATATTACCACATTTCCCCCCAGGGTGCTGACAAAATTTTATATCCCCAAGATGGATATGTAAAAGTTCCTGTTGCTCCACATTCTCACCAAAACTTGGTATTCTGAAACTAAAAAAATTATCTTAAGATAGATAGAGAAAAAATGTAAAAAGATATATTTATTGATTGTTAGGAATATAGATCAAAAAACACCAAGAGAAAGAGATGAAGATTGACACAGGAAGAAAGAAATCAAAGAAAAAGCAAGTCTATTTTAAAAATGAGGGAAGATGATCAAAGAAGTAGAGAATTGAAAACTAAGCTAAACACAAAACTTTCAACTGAAACTTTAAGCCTAATTGATAGTCTGGTACACACCCATCCAAGCAATAGAACCATACATATGCTAATTTTTTTCCCCAGGGTTCATTTGGCTGTCAAAGACTACAGGGGGATATCTGAATTAAAGATCAGAGAATGGAAAATTCCTTTATCTCCAACTCTCAATTCTTCTCTACTTTTAACATTATGACTTTTCAATAAATGTGGTGTCCCTAAGCACTTCTGCTCTCTTTTTTTATTATGAATAATTCAAATAGCACAGAGCAAATCAATAACATCCCTTTTAACCTAGTTATCACTTTCCACCAGTATTCATTCATTTTCTTTTGTCTTCTGCAAGAGGAAGAAATGTTTATTATGTATGCTTGATCAATGGCAAGACACACCCAAACTATGAACCAAGGAGATTAAAAAGGCTTCAGTACAAATAAGACACTCCTCAAAAAGATTTTTGTAACTTTACTAGACCATGGAAGATACCAATCTTCCCTGGTTTGTTAGTATTGACTCTCTAAGTCTACAGAAACTTCAAAGTAGTATTATAGAAAAGGAGGTCTTCCAGGTAACAGATGGTACCAAGGTCCCCTTCAAATCCCGATTTTTGTGATCAAGTCAAAGTTTTCAGACAAGTCACTAAGAGTAACAGGCATGAGTTTTATAGGAGGATGGGAAAGGAAAAAGGTGCACTCTCAAGGATAAGAGTGTGTCCTTACAGAGAGGAGAATTATGGCATGCTCCTCCTGCCCTCCAGTTTTATGGAGGGTCCCAGGGAACTTTCAAGAGTCCTGCCCAAGTCTACCTTCTGACTTCAGACTGACAACAGAGGAACTGCATGGACCACCTCCAAGAGAGGATGGGATGGTGCTTATACAGTAGGGATTAAAAAAGAAATGAATTACCTTTTTACTCTATTTCATTCCTATTCAATCAGTTCTTTACCCTTTGAAGAATCCCCATCAAGTTTTGTGGGGACCATAATATTTTGGCTACCAGGGTGATTGGTGGTTGTGACATAGTTTCCGGTGATGAGGGAGGGTCTTGAAGACATGGTTGCAAGAGATAATGACAACATGGTAGAAAATGGTAGTTTGTCTTAATGAAGGCTGGGGGCAGATTTTAACATTCCAAGCCTCAATCTTCCAGGTGCTTCTCTGTCAGGCCCATGCTTTCAAGGGCCTTTCCTTGCCTTTTCCCTGCTCACCCATTCATGGCTGAGTAGCTACCTAGCAGTAGAACCAACTGGAACCCCCAAGGTGTGGGAAGCAGGATTTCATCACAGCTTCCAAGGATCCCTTCCATAGACCTGCGTCTATAGGTTCATAGACATTTGAGCATTTCTATAAAGCATCTATATAAACAGCATTGGCTGGATAAAAGGGGACAAGACTTGTTCTGCTCAAAAAAATTCAGGACATAAGAAGTAAAGTAAGCTCTAACAACAAAATAAACTGTATTTTAGTTGTAGATCCTCCACTTTCATGGCAAACTCCTTTCCTCACTGTAAAACATCAAGGTACCATGATCTTTATTTCAGAACTATAAAAATTCCAGGTCCCTACTGAAATTAATTCACGAATTATCACTAGCTGTGAACCACTTCCTCTGATCTTGCAACCCCAGGAAAAGCATCAATAGTAATCACCCTCACCCCCACCCCACCCCACAAAAACAACTCCCTGCTTTTGATTTTCAGTCCCACCCATTTTTAAAAACCATTTTTTGAAATACCAACAGTGACTATCTAATGAGAAACAGTGAGAAATCGTCCTTTCTGCCTGGCATTCTGGTTTCAAAAAGAAACACTGGTTTGGTGTCTGGTGTCTGTGACTGAAAAAACCACTTAGGTTCAATAATGGAAGAATATTTGAAAAATATCTTCTTCTCCCTCTTTCCCAAGTAAATGTGTTTCATGCCAGAGTCTTGAGTATCAAAAGGGTTTGCAAGCTATTTGATTATTACAAACCAGTCTCTATTCTTTTATGAAATCACTTAAAGATGAATGGAAATTTCTGTGATTTTCAAACCAGAATCAAAGAGCACTTGTACATTTTATAACATATCTCTATGTGATTCTTAATCGAGCCAGGTTGTAGCTGTTCTCCATGAGGAAATAATATCCAAAGTTCTTGAGTTAGCCAAGACTTACAGCTATAATTTATGATTCTAAAAATACCAGCAACTGCTTAAGAATACTCTAACTAGCAGTGCTTGAGGTCCTTCCTCAGAAGATGATGTGATTTGAAATAATTTGATGTGAGGTTAAGATATGAAAAAAGATGTCATTAGGCAGAAATGTGTTTTCCCTGGGATAGGCGGGAATAGGTATCTAGAGGAGCTGCTAGAGTTTGTCTTCTTTTTAAGGTGTGTGTGAGAGGTGAGAGAGGTCCAGTAGGACCAAGTACAGGGAAGGAATGTGGAGGGACAAAAGGAAGGTACAAGGAGGTGAAGGAACAGTGGGGAGAACATAAAAAGCACACAAGTAGAATGTATTCATCTGCAACAAAATCATGGCTGCCCCAATAAACAAATACGCTAAGAAGTCTCTTAAGTCTCCATAAGGAGAAGTAAAGTTTTTATTCTTTAACATATTTTAGATTTATTTCCTTGAGGCTCTATTAACTCCACAATATCAGATATACATATAGAAATATTCTGATTCTCAATAAGGAAAAAAGCTTATACACCCAAAATACTAAACAAATATTTAGTTTTGTAAAAAGTAATTAGCTTTGTGCACATGCGCGTGCACGCGCACACACACACACACACACACACACACACACAAACTTACGCTTTTGGTCAGTTTTTCATCACTGTGACCAAAAGATCTGACAAGAGCAATCAGAGGAGGAAAATTTCATTTGCAGAGGTCTCAGTCCATACTATTGGCTATGAGATATGGTGGTTTTGAGAATATAGTACCATATCTTAGATAGGTCACATGAGATAATACATCCAAAAATCAACAGCCAATAAGAAATTAGCATTATTTCCCACTGTTTTCAACCAGTTCCCTTCTACACACACACACACACACACACACACACACACACACACACACCAGAAGCTGAGAGGATAATTTAAGAGCATTTAGTTTATTAGTTTATTTGGGCAATAAGGAATCACCAGGAAGAGGAGTGGGGGAGAGGAAAGGGAGAAAACATCACTAATGAAGGGTGCCTTGTCAAATCAACTATCACTGAGGATGACCAGGGGAAGTCTGGAAATGAGTGAAGAACACAATACCTCAAAATTAATTCATGTGAAGGAAGAGGGAATTACAAAGTGTACTAAATCCTTTAAATCAGGAGTCAGGGTTTCTGGGATAAGGGACAGGGGTTTCTTCAGTGGTAAAACAATCTTCAGTGGCCACAGAAGGCCCTCAAGCAAAGAGATGCAATTACTGGCAGGTGACAGCAGCCCTGTGAACTGAGGCTGTAAAGGCTAGTGGATGCGGGCAAGGCCTTGACAGATTGTTTACAGTCTCACAGGAGCTCAGCAGCTGAGCATAAGAAAAGCTTTATCTCACCCTCACATTCCACAGAGGCCCTGACAGACATGTAGGGGTCATCTCCTTCAAAGGAAGGCTAGTAAACTCAGTAGTCAGGGGTCAATTGAGTTTTCTTTGGCCAACACAGCTTGCTTTTTCATACTCTTGCAAAATGTTTAAAAGGAACATTATGAAGCTCTATTCAAGTTATAGAACTTATCACTTCTCAAGATGGACCTAAAATCATGATAAGGTAGCCTCATCTCACAGAATCTTCATATTAGCATCACATGAGCAAATAGACTATATGATACAAAAGGCGGGGAAAGGTGCCTGGCTTTGTTCCCAGTACTGGGAAAGAACCCACCAAATCCAGGAACTTATCACTGATGCTGGGCCCCCTCCATCTCATCTGAGTTTACGCTGAAGAGGTGATTATTGTGGACCCATTTTATAGCTTCAGGGCAGAGGTATTCGTAGCTCATGAATAAAGCATGTTATGGTAGAGTTGGGATTTGAGCCACATTATTAGTCTGATCTCATGGGAGTGGAGGGGAATGGAAAGTGAGTTCAATCATTTTGCCCATGATCCAGTCAATCATGCTTACATAATGAAGCCCCAGTTTTGTTTTGTTTCATTGTTTTTTTTTCTTTTTTTTTTAATTTTTTATTTTTGAACAACCATATAAGTTTTTAACAAAATAATATCAAATGTGTATAGATTCTGGATATTACAATTATCCCCAGGAGAGCCCCCCCCAATTACCCACCCTTATCCCTCCCTTCCCTTTCCCCCCATATCTCTAAAAAAGGATTATGTTGTATAGCATTATATCTTATCTGGATTTAACACATGATAATAGACCAACTTTCTCACTGGCCAGGGTCTAGTCCCAACCTCCACAGATGAGTGGAGACAATCGACCCTCAGATCTCTGGGTTAAGCTGATTTTACTCACCATGATTTCTTCCATAGCCATCCATTTTCTTTCAAAGGCTGCAAGGTCATTGTTTCTAATTGCTGTGTAATATTCCATGGTATAAATGTACCACAGTTTTTGGCTCCATTCATCCAGTGAGGGACATCTGGGTTGTTTCCATAGCCTAGCAATGGTAAATTGTGCTGCTATGAACATAAATATTGCTGTGTCACTGTAATGTGCTGATTCTAAATCCCCTGGAAAGATACCCAGGAGTGGAATAGCAGGATCATATGGTGGGCTCATCCTTGGTTTTTTAAGGATTCTCCACACTGCTTTCCAGAGGGCCTGTACCAGTCTGCAGCTCCACCAACAGTGTGTTAGTGTGCCTATCTCTCCACAGCCCCTCCAGCATCTATTATTGTTTATTTTCTTCATCTTTGCCATTCTGACTGGTGTAAGGTGATATCTTAATGTGGTTTTCATTTGCATTTCTCTGATTACTAGAGATTTAGAGCACTTTCTCATGTATTCCTTGGCTTGATCAATGTCTTCTGGAGAGAAGTTTCTATTTAGCTCTTTGGCCCATTTATTAATTGGGCTGTTAATGTTTTTGTAGTTGAGATTTTTGAGGATTTTGTAGATTCTGGATATGAGACCCTTGTCTGAGGAATCATAGACCATGATTCTCTCCACTTCTGTAGGAAACCTCTTGACTCTTTCGATTGTTTCCTTGGCAGTACAAAAGCTTTTTAGCTTTATGGCATCCCATTCACTGATTTTTGACTTTATACTTCCTTCACTTTCAGAGACCTGTTGAGAAAGTCTTTGCCTACTCCCAAATGTTGTAGTGTTGGGCCTACTTTGTCTTCTATCAGTTGCAG
>PVKS010028809.1:0-26010 GCA_004027875.1 Aplodontia rufa
AGCCTAACAATTTGCTTTCTCATAAGCTCCTCTTTTTTCTCCCGTGTCTCTTTATCTTTCTCTCTTCCTCTCCTTCTTTCTCTCTCTAATGATAAAATGATCTGACATTACACAAAATGCAAATTATGTGCTATTGCCTTAAATTGTTCCAGTTCATTTAGCTCACCATGAGCATTCATTATAGCTAATTATTGTAACAGATTTTTATTATTCGTAATTATTTTTTCATGTTGTAATGATCATAAATTTTAAAAATCCTGGCCATCATGAGTCTCCATTCATGCTTGTCAGGGGCTTTTCCCCCCCTATTTTTCCTTAAAGAACATTTAGATGCTCATTATCATCAATATATTTGTAGGTTATTATTATTCATATCCAATAAAGCCCTTTTGGGATATGCAGAATGCAGTAATTCTCAGGACTAATGATAAACTGACGCTCTGCTTAATTTTAGAAAATCAAATTAACTACCTCTGATTAAACGCATGGCAGATTTCACTATGTTAATTGTGTCAGGCTCATGACCCCAGGCAAAAGAGATGCTTTCTTAACTCACCACTATGGGAAAATATCTTTTTTTAAAGATCATCCTCTAAAACTGGCACACTAGGCAAATGTAAGCATTCCCTGGAAATGGGAAAATGATGAGCAACGACCCGCTCTCCACGAGTCAGAGAAGTGTGTTTAAACCACCAGCGATCAGAAGTAGGACATTTCTGATGCAAATCTCAGACCACATGAAACAAATATTATTTCATTCTTTTCTTTAGATTAACTTGTTTTGGTTCTTGGGGATTTGGGCTATTTTGGGCACACTCTTGACTTGCCAAGGGCACTTAAAGGGTACCATTACAGTTTGGCTCATGTGTTGAAGGTTTGGTCTCCAGGGAAGCAAAATTGAGAGGGGAGGCGGCTATTGGGAAGTGGCTGGATGAAGACTAGGACCTCATCAATACATTAATCTACCAATAGGTGAACAGTTGGTCATATGGCTGGAGGTGGGAGAAAGTGTAGGAAATGGAGCAGTTGGAGGAAGTATATCACTGGGCCTGAGCTCTACAAGTGCATACCCTGTACTTTGCACCTGCTCCCCTTTCTCTTCCTCTCTCTCCTTTCACTGAAATGAGGTGAACAACTTTGCTTCTCCACACCCTTCTGCCTCACCAGATTCTCAGGAACAATAGAATAGCTGACCAAGGACTGACACCTCTGAAGCTGTGAGCAAAATAAATCTTTTCTCCTTAAAGCTGTTTCTCTCAGGTATTTTGTCAGAGCAGCGGAAAACTGATGAATGCAGGCACATTCTACCCTTAAGATGGTTCCAAGAATGGGAAAGAATTCAATGCTAAAACGTCAGATAGGCATCTTGCAACCTGTAGGCACAAGTCTCCCTCTTCAGCTAAACTTACAGCCATCACTTCTCCATTCCAGGGCAAAGGAACTCACTAGGAGGCCATCCTTTCTCCATAGTCCCATCTTAAAAGATCTCAAGTTACAGGCATTAAGTAGCAGCTGAATGCTGAGGATTCCCTTTGTGAACCCCAAGCTTTGAGTTGCTGTCTAAGCTTCAGATCCTATCTTCTTGATACCTCTTCCTAAGTATCTGAAAAGATTTCTCATCTCAGTACGCCTTAACGAGAATACCAATTGGCTTCCCAAAACCTCTCCTTTAGAGTCTCCCTGTATCCACAACTGGTGTTTCCTCCCACACTGGCTGTGACCTTGATTCCTCTCTATATTTTCCACTTCTTAATAATCTTGTATCAAGTCCTATCAACACTACCTTCACGATTGGCCTTCTCACCATCGTCACCATCAGAAGCCTATTCCAAGCCCCATTCCCTAACCCCTGAGTACCACGATTAACACCCAGACTCATCCTTTTTACTCCATTCTGTCAGGCAGAAAGATGTTTTTCTAAAGCATTAGTCAGATCATGCCACATTTATGTTTCACACTCACTAGTTGGTTTCCATTACACTTCAATCCTAACTGTCCTGTCCTATAAGATCGTATGAACTGGCCCTGACCTCCTTGGCCATGACCACACCTGTTCCCTTCCTCCCTGCAACCAGGAGGCTCCAGTCACAACAACCTTCTTCCTGCTCTTGGAGTTTATTTATGTGCCTATTAATATTTATTGGCCCAGGGGTTGTAATTACACCTTTTAAAGGTATTTTTCCATTTAATCTTCATAAGAGTTTTAAACATTAGGCACTATTATTATAGTATTTTACAGAGGAAAAAATAAAATGGAGTTTAGAAAACATGTGCTTTTGTGGGGCAGATCAGGGTGAGGGAAACAGGGGAGGGAAAGCATTATACAGTACCACGTGCTACAGAGTGGTCCTCACACTTCTAAACCAGACTCTCGCAAATCACATAACGACAGGACCACCACAGCCGCCAGTCCTCTACCCACACTGGATCCATCGCAAATTCTCTTTTTAACCCTGGGCACATCTACTCAATAGAAACCTGAAAGTGTTGAAAGTTATTAAGGCAAACACACACAAACACACATATAACTACTTCTTCTTCTTCTTCTTCTTCTTCTTCTTCTTCTTCTTCTTCTTCTTCTTCTTCTTCTTCTTCTTTATTCTTCTTCCTAAGAGAGACCAAGGAAGAGAAAGAGAAAGAGAGAATCAACTATATTTATGCTTTTCATCTAGGTTTTGTTTTCTGACACTTAGTTGTGTATATGGTGCTGATATTTAAACCCAGATCCTCACACATGCCAGGCAAGTGCTGTAATTGCTAAGCCACTCCTCCAGACCCAAGATCCATTCTTTCATACAGAGTATTTCTACCTAAATTATTCTGGTCCTTGAAAGGGGGTAAATTTACACCCCACAAGGCATTTGGCAATGTCTGGTGACTTTTTTGTTTCTATTTTTGCCATCATACCTAGAGGTTAGGGATGTCTAGTGGGTAGAGACCAGGGAGGCTGGTAAACTTTCTCCAATGCACAGGTAACTCTCTACAACAAAGAACCATCCTCCTAAAATGTTCTGAGGTTTGAAAGTCTTGCTCTTTATCAAAAATTTTACCCTTCTAACAATATTTATGCTTGAGGACATTTATTACATGAGTACAAATTCTTGAGATATATAATGATAAATTTGGAAAATAAAAATCAAAATTGCACATGCTTTATGTTTTCAATAAACATATAAATCACATATAATTCTTCTAAAGAAAACCAAAACAAGACAAAGATAAACTCAAACAGCAACAGTAGTTACCTCTGCACAGTTATTCATTTATATTGCAATTACAACTTTATTCTTTGTTCATTTCCTTATTCTACTTAAATGAACATGCATCACTTCTTCACTTTTGTAACAAGGCAAACTTGGCTTTTTATTTATTTTATTTTATTTGCTTTTAAATATTTCTAAGGATGTATCTCTCCTCTAATTAGGAAGCAATTGAGAGCTGACTCCTGCTGTCTTCATAGACCCTTCCTTAATTAATCTGGTGAAATATCAAGACCAGCTTTGCCTTGAAATTAGGGATTGGACCACCCCTTTACCTATGTATCCTTTCAGTCTTTAATCCATACTCACTGTATGTCAAAATTTTTATTAAACACTGGAAATACAAAATTGAATATAAGCATATAATTATAAAACAGTGAGGGTTTATAATTGGAGCTGTGAGAGAGGAACCCCAAACTTGCCCAGCAGGGGTGGAGGGGACACTTTGTGGAGGAGGTGATTCTTGAGTTGAGAATGAAGGTGGCTGAAGAGGAGGAGACTCCATGCCTCCCCCAGTTCGCAAAGGTGTGGAGATAAACAGCAGGAAAGCACGTGCAGAGGAAGCTGGTGTCTACAATTCATGCACACAGCATTCCTGGGGCTCTTGGCTGGCTCTGCAGTACAAGCCACCCCCTCTGACTTCCAAAGTTCCCTTCTCATCCAGTAAGTCCAATATGCTGTGTCTAGGTAAGGCTTTGACCACAGCATCTTGATCTGAGTTAGAGCTTGCCGGTTTTCCTAGATTCATGTAAATTCCCATTTGTATTATTTGCTTGTTTTCTGACCCTGGAAGTATCCATAGTTTGTCAGATCTGACAAGTTTTTAGTATAATCAAGGTGACATTTGACTGGGCAACTTGATCCTCTGCCTACTCCCTGCCACCACCACCAGTTTAAGAGGAATATGAACAGTGAGAACAATGATTCTCAAATCGTAGTCCCTGAACAAACAATTAGACCACCTTCTGACCCTTGTTAGACATGCAGGATTCTCAGGTCAGTCTTAATTAGAAACTGTATGGGCAAGTCCAGGAATATGTGTTTTAACAAATACCCCTGGTGTTTCTGAAAAACACTCTATTCGAAGCATGACTGACACAGAAAATGGTCAGGCAATGCCTTCATTACCAATATAAGCATTGGACCTGTGCCACCGTTCAGGGTTGGGTCAAGAGAGCTGTAAGGAATGCTTCTGTGCACACTAGTGATGGACTTCCAGGTTCCTTTCCCTTAAAACCTTGCCATGCACTGTTCAAAAAATAGCAGGACTGGCATCTTGGAACATCCTAGTTGGAAGTTTAGAATTTCAGCTTCCGTAGCCTATTCCAGGGCTATTAAATCAGAATCTTCAAAGTAACTAGGTCCCAGTTGGCCATGAGCATTTGAGAAGCAACGTTGTCAGCCATACTCTAATTTCAGGCCTGTAAAGGGATGCTGGCCTAAGAACAGTCATTGCAACAGCACTGGCATGAATTTTGCCCTATTTACATACCACGATTGCTACTATTAAAATTTCCATAGGAATCCAACTTATATTTTTAATAGAGAAAAATTAGTCATAAAATAAATTAGTATCAATTTCATTTGAGGAAAGACATCTCAATTTATTAAAAAATAGAGTATACATAAAAACAAAGTAAAAAGTAAGCAATATTACTCGATTATACCTAGATACCATCAACTGCTGAATGCTCCTGAGCCTCCGTTTCCCTGGAAAATGAGAGGCCTGAGGATTAAGAAGGGTCACGACAACTGGCTTAGAACTCCAGCTCCCCCTAAGAGGGACTGTATGAAAACAAGGGGATTGTCATTCCTGGCATCCAATATCATATAAAGCCAAATTCCCAGCAAGTCTCAAATTATAGAGCTTTTTACCTAGAAACCAACTCCTGTATCTCTGCCAGCAACTCCGCAGGAAATACTGTTCCAGTAGAGGGCTTCTCAGTTTTCAAGTGCATTAAAATCTTCCGAGGATTTTGTGAGAGAAGGGATTATCACCCTTAATTTTGGGGTGAACCATAGCTTCCTATATTTCTAACAGGCTGACAAGAGATGCCCATGTTATTCTTCATGGGACCACACTTTGAGTAGCAAGGGTATAGGTAGGACCACAGCAGTAGAAAGGACTTTCTCAGGAAAGATATTTGATGGGAAGAGGGAAGGAAGATGGGTGAAGGCTGCCACATCCAATTTTGGGTAATTCTGCAGTTGACAATCCAACCCCTGACCACAGAACACAGTTATGGCAGCAGTACCTCTGAGGAGGAGGAGGAGGTATTAGTTGGAGGTTAGGGAAGTTTGGAGTATTTGATCAGCAGAGGAATTAGCTCATCAGGACAAACACTAAACAGTAGCTGAATATAGCAATTAGAGGCCACAGAACATTAAGCACACCCGTGCACATACTTCAGTCTGTCTTTTCAAGGGACACCAACCTGGCCTGACAAGCATTGCTTGGTTGGAAATTGACAAATCTCCTCATAAATGAGCCCCAGCTGTTGGCAATGTCATTAGGTTTTGTCTAAGAAAAATTCCGAAGAGGAGCAACTACAAACTTCTTAACTATGCTGTTCGGAAAAACAAGGTGCTCTGGTTTTGGATCACCCATGCGTCTCAGTTCCCTGCTGTCTAACCTCTGAACCCTAATTTAGTTTAGTACACATTCATCACGCAGACCTGGAGAGCATTCACTCCTACCATGAGCATAGGTAGAGGAGATATGCTCATATAGGAAGCTCTCTCGTTTGATGATGAACATCAATCATGTGCCCTTGGTCCCCCAGCATCCAGTAGGCCTCTATCTGCCACACTTGGCCAAAAAGAGAAAGAAAAACTAATTGAGGCCTTTGGGTGCATGAAGTATGTTTGGCACCAATAGAAGCCACATTAGCCTGATGATTCTCCTCTTCATGCCCTGGAGCCGTGACACTGTGCACAGCCATGGCCCAAGGCAATCATCTCAGACTCATTTCCCTAAATTCAAAATTCATCAGTGAGCCCTCAGCCTGTGTCCAGTTGATGCCTTCCTGCCCCTCTAAATAAAAAAGGAAAAAGGCTATTTTGATCCTTTCGGGCAAATTGCCAGTCAGCTCAACATAAAGTGATCAGCTAAGCTGAAGTTTAACTCAACTGACTAGGCATGTGGTAGATTTTTTTTCCATTTCCTTCTCTGAATTGACAGATCAAATCAGTCAGAAGAAATTACCAGCCCCAGGGAGACAAAGTCTAAATTGTCATCTCCTCTGTGTTCTTTCCGAGGAAAGGTTGAAATCACCCACCTCAAGCACAGTGCTACTTTTTGGATTGCTCAAGTCACACACCAGAATTAGGAAGGTGTCGGTTTTATTTAGCGAATCATTAGAGTTTACCATGCACCACACAACTCTCTGAGCACCTGACTAGTTTAATCCTCCTGACAATACAGAGGCACCATATCAACTCCATTTTGCGAAAGAAGAAAGGCTTTACCTCACATAGACATAAAGTCACTGAGGAAAGCCAGACAGGCAGTCAGTGCTGAGGCCAGATGTCACTGAAGACCACCTTGGCCCTGAGCCTCAGCCCATTGGAGTTGGAGGTCACAATCCTAGGCTCTGAGGCCTGGAATCACTAACCAGCAGGAAGCCAGGAGCCCAGAGGTGCCCAGGCCAGCAAGAGGATCTGGCAGAAAAGACCTGGCAGGATCACAGCTATCCTCTTCAGAGACCAAAAGAGCATTCCTTAGAAAATTTGCATGAGTGTTCTGCTTCTCAGCAGGCCAGGCTAGACTGAGCAGTGGAGGATGAATGTGGTATTTCATTCATTCCTGGGTGCTCACGCTTTCCTTCCCTCACTGCTGTGAACAGCTCAGTCCTCAGAACCAAGCAGATGTGGGGGCAAACAGGTCCATGCTGGCATTCGAGAAGCTGCAGTTGCCATGGGGATGTTATTATGCTCATATTTATGTTCTGTTGATCTCTAAAACAGAAATGTGCTTACCTCATAGCACTGTGAGGATTAAAAAAATCGTATAGGCAACACGATCCATTGTCATATAATAAGCATCATTACCCGTATAGTGCCTGACTCTACAAAAGTCATTGTTGTTTGCATTACTTTGTTGTAGCCTTGAAAGGAGATGATAAGTGAGACATGTCCTTGCCATTGGGCAAGTGGAAATTACAGTCTGAATACCATGATGAAGAACGCACAGCACCATGGGAACCGGAAAGGAAATTACACCTCCAAGGCAGCAGGGAATGTTCCACCAAGGTGGTGACACCTTTAGGTACTAACAAAATAATTAATGCATATAATGGAGAAGGGAAGCAAATGCAGTAGAAGCAGCTTGTGAAAATTCAAGTACACTTTTTTTTTTTAAATGAGTTTGTATAGCTGTGGTAGAAATACAGAATTTTGGTCAGATTGTGTAGGAAACGAGGAAAACACATTAAGTTGGCAATTTCTAATGCACAGAGGGCTTAAGCAGGAGAATAGGACAGGACCTGTTCGGCTTTCATATTTAGATATTAAATAGAGGTTAGAAGTCCATCTCTCAAAAAGCGGGACCACTTTGAGCTTCAGGTTTCTCTGAGTAGGTACCATGCTCAAGAGTTGACTCTGACATCTTATATGATTGCATGTGTAGAAAGGCTTTCGTAGGGTCATTCAGTCATTGAGTAAATATTATTGAGAGTCTATGCCATGCTAAAAACTGCCTAGTGTTCGGAATGTGACAGTGAACGTAACACTCTCCCTGAACTCACAGCTTACACACTGATGGTGGGAGAGGTTAGCAAGCAAGTAGGGTGAGTTTTACAGTAAGTGCTATGGGAAAATAAAGCAAGCAGGAGCCTCCTAGCACCACGCACAGGAGTGCAACTGCTGCTTCAGGTAGGTGCCCAAGAAAGTCTCTGAAAAGATGGCATTTGACCTGCAGGCCATGAAATCACTACCTAGAGAGGAAAGAGCAGAGATAAAGGAGACAACGAGACAGACTGGCTTCCAGGAGCCATGAGAAGCTGTCATGGCAAAGAGGAGACAAAAGTCTGTTTTCTTATGCTTTGCTACTTTGCTGAGTTTGGGACTAAAATAAGGGTTGAAACCATGACTACTGGAGTTGACCATGAAAAGGAGATGGGTAGGTCAACTGGGATGAGTGGCATCAGTGGAATGGTGGGGACAAAAATCTGATGGGAATGGGTTCAAGAAAAGAGGAGTGTATCTTGTTTGGGGGGATGTTGGCCGAATTATATTTTTATATTGTGTGCATGTATGAATATGTGACAGTAAATGCCATCATTATGTACAACTCTAATGCATCAATAAAAAATAAAACATACATGGAGAAAACAGTCATGAATAACTCACTAGACTTTGCTGCAAGAAGAGCAGAGAGATGGGCTTGTAACTAAATAGGAATGTGAGGCCAAGGACAGATTCTTTTCTTCATTTTTTTCCTCAGATGACAGCTATTACAGTGTATTTGTATGCTGATAAGAATAATCCAGCAAAGAAGAAACAGTTAATGCCGCAGGTAAGACAGGAATGGACTGCTGACATATTCCTTTAGGAAGAGGAGAGGGGACTTGGCCTCAGAGAGAAGCACAGCAACAGGAGTGAATTCAGAGTAAAACCCAGCCAGGGAGGATGGAAGATGGAGTCTTTCTCTAGATCATTTTCAATGTTTAATAAGAGCAGAGCAAGGTTAATAGCAAAGACTTGGCATGGTAGGCCAGTAGATATAGAAGGTTTGAGGAAAGAGAGAAGATAAAAAGTGGCTGAACAGTAGAAGCCGAAATGATCCAAACATGATCAGCCTGCGGGATTCACACACAGCGTGGTTGGAAGGCAGCCACACCCGTTCATTTGCCTTCTGCCCCTGACTGCTCTCCTACTATAATGGCCAGCTCATAACAGGCAGCGTTTGTCCCCTACAGCTTAAAATACTTGCTACCTAACCTTGTTCAAATACTTGCTATCTAATACTTGTTTTCTAACCAGAAAACAATCATCAACCCTTAGTCGAGAGAGTTGAGTTGGATTTTGACAGAGTGTTGGAAGGCACAAGTTTTGTGGTCATAAATTTGGAGGTAAATAAGAAAATATGGGTGTGCCATATGTGTGTGTGTGAGAGGATGAGAGGAGGGGAAAGAGCAGCCTCTCCGGTCACTTTCTGCTCTTAAAGTACTTGTGTACACAGGAAGAACCCTGGCATTAATCTAGGGGTGTGTTCAGCCAGGCTAACGCAATGAACAGAGAGAATGGCAGAGGGAGGGAGGGAAGGTAGAAGGTGATGAGTAGAAGACATGGGTGCTGACACCCATTAAATGAAATCACAAGGGGAAGAAGCAACATAAAGTATCACTGGATTAAATTTAGTGGCTTTCAGGAAATATTAAATTGGCTGATTAAAGGGAATGAACACTAATGAGGATGCTTAGAATTAAAATGGTGGAGGGTTTGCCATTTGAAGAATGGAAAGGCCAGAGAATTGCTGTCATGAAGTGAGGATAAAACAAAACAAGGGAAATGTGCTCTTCAGAAGGAGTATCCCAGGGAAATCTGAGAGACAGTTTCCCATCTCCTGGACCTACATTTGCACATGGTGCAGTCAAAATTCAATTTGTGGAGTAAATTTAGAAATTGTGCACAGTGAAGAGCTTTTCTCGTTTGTCTAGTTTCCTAGAGATCAGTGAAATTGCATTAGGAAGAGGGAAAATCAAAAACAGGTAGGAGAAACTCCATGAGCTCTCAATGTATGCCTTATTAATAACTCCATCTCCCCAGGGAAATGTCCCCGACTGAAAGACACTGCCCAGGATTACTGTCCCTGGAATGGCTGAGATGACAGACAGAAAGCAGGGACTGCAGATTTCATTATTTCCCCATGCTGCTGATGAAATGGAGCGCAGCCTGAGTTATGTGAGGTTTTCAGGTCCTTCCAAAATAAACACAGTTTGTCATTTTTTGAAATCATAAAGAATAACCCATCTTCCTACCCTTACCCTCGACCTCACCCACATAGCTTTTTCTTTTTTTAATCATCATGTGTCTAACATCAAACACTTTAAATGGGGAGAGTGCTGCTCTCGCTGACTTTGTCCATGCTCGCCATCTTTCCCGATCCACCTTCAAAGTTATGGATGCATTCCAAACTGATTAAACGGGTCACAGCCTCTCAGAGAGGCCAAAGCCAGCTGGTTCTAGTCAATTGTATTCCTTCCAATTGGCAAACGATAAATGGAGGTTTTTTCCCCTCAGGAGGTTGACCCCACGGTTGGTGATTGATGACTTGATATTATGCCTTTCAGGACAGAGTAACATCTTACCCTCAGCCAGAGTCCATGAATCTGTCTAGAGGCTTGGGTTAGCCTATCTGCCCATCTCAAGACACTACATGTGAGTTTATTTGCAAATCCAGTTATACATTTAAGGATCTAGTTACCCATTTCTTTGCTTCTATATATACAAATTTTCTTCCTCTATACAATTCATGTATAATTATGTGTATATATGTGTGTATATATATATACAGTTTATATACATATATAATCTTGTATGTTATTGAGCTACTAAATATACACACACATATATACATATATAAGTCCTGATTGTGAGGAAATATAGATCAAAGGGGAAATTACTCATTCAAGAATCCAACAGACTACTAAAGATGCATAAAAATAATTTTTAAAAATAAGTGTGGTGGGACTGGGGAGCAGCTCAGTGGTAGAATCCATGCATAGCAGGTTCAGTCCCCAGCACCAAAAAACCAAAAGCAAACGAAACTAAAAAGCCACATCGGTACAGGACATAATCAGATAGACTCGATCAAGAGGAGCCTGAAAGAGGGGCCCCTAACTTGGCCTGGAGCAGTTCCTCCAACTCAGTGCTACTCACATTTGTGGGTGGACAGTTCTTGTGGGGCTGCCCTGTGCATGGTAGTACCTTTAGCAGCATCCTTTGACCTCTAGCTGATGGAGGCCAGTAGCAAATCCCCCACAAGTTGTGACAACCTGAAACGTCTTCAGTCATAGGAGGCAAAACTGCCCCCGTTCAAGAAACAGTGGCTAAAGCAGCAGGGAAGTCTCCCTGGAGGAGGCGATTCCTTAAGGCTAAATGGTAGCCCCATCCGTACACGAGAGGAAATGCATTTTCAAGCAAGGGAAGCAGCCCATGAAGAGAGAGCATATCCTAAGAACTAAAACAATTTCATAATTTGTACAGCATAAATGGAGAACTAGGTGTAGAAGGGGAGGCACAAAGGTAGACTAGACCCAGGTTAATCAAAGCCTCCATTACTGGCATGGCTGGCAATTTCAAAAGAAAATATGTTGTCCAATTTCCCTATGCAGATATTGAAAAACATAGACATCCGATTTCAGTCTTATTGAATCAGAATCCCTGGGAGTGAGGCCCAGAAACATGTATACTTTATAACTCTTAGCTTAATGAGCATTCAGTCTCACTACTCAAAGTTTGATCTGAAGACCAGAGCATCAACATTGTTTGGGCGCTTGTTAGAAATGCAGTATCTCCTCCAATATCTGCAGAATCAAGACCTTCATTTGGCAATTCCTGCACATTAGAATTAAGAAACCCTGCTCTAGTTGTAGAAGGCCTTTCAAAGACACAAAAATGAGCACTTTAACGGCCTCTAGAAATATATGGTCGCCTTGTTGAGTGCTTTATTCTTCTTTTGCGGTGCTGGGAATTGAACTCGGGTCCCCCACACAAGTGAGGCAAGAGCTCTACTGCTAAGCCAGACTCCTCAGTCCTGCTCAGCATTTTTGTTCTATTAGAAACAAAAAATCCAAGCATGGCATCTCATACTTATAATCCCATCAACTCAGGAGGCTAAGCCAGGAAGATCATAAAGTTTGAGGCCAGCCTCAGCAATTTAGTAAGACCCTACATCAACATAAAAATAGAAGGAGTGGGGATGTAGCTCAGTGGTAGAACACCCCTGGGTTCAATCCCCAGTACTGTTAAAAATAATAAGAGGAAGAACAAGAGGAATTTCACCATCAAATCACTCTTTCCAAATTTGTTTCACATGGTAAATTGAAGATTTATTGATAATATAAAGTATTGTTGGCCTTCATAAAATTTTATGGGAAAGAAGAGTGGATGAATGTCACCACTGATCACAAAATAACCTCTTCTGACCCCAAAACCAATTTCAACATAATTCTGCATTTTCCAAGATCACAAATCAATCCAACTACTTAAGAGCCAACATAAGGCAGGGGAAAATAGACTCATGCTGGAATAAAGACAGAAAGTAGATATTACTTTTAAGAGCATTACATTTATCATCGTAGACTGTTAGCATACTTCAAGTGATGAATGAATTGGAAATGTAACCTCCCTACAGAAAATGGAGAGATAACTATGTATGAAAACCAATAATAATCATTTGAGGAATCTTTACGAATTTCTCAATACTATGCTAATATGTCACAGAACCAATGATTTATTATAAAATCATTCAATTTTGCAGGTTAAAAACTGAGGTGCAGTGTGGGATTGTCCACAGTCTTCCAGATATTATGCAATGAAGTCTGAGCACAGTCCTCTTTATCTCAAGCCCTAATCCATGCTCCTGACTACTTCAATTTAAGCTTAGCATTAAGAGGAGACATATTGAACCCTCTACCATATCTTTCTATACACTATATCATAAAACCCCTGAGTCAGTTTCCCCATTTGGAAGTGAAAAATCACCAACTTCGAATCTACCATATTCTTATGATTCAATGAAAACAAGTCTATGAAAAAGCATTGTACACTACATATCATTGCAATTATGTAAATTTCAGCCAAAACCACAAAATATTTTCACTGAGAAATGTAATGAAATACCCCTCTTCAATTGCAAATCTATGTAAAATTTAGAAAGATATAAACAAAGGAAATAAATTGGTGACAATAAACATCTCAATGTTCCCTAAAAGCAATGAAAGCACAGGAGAGAGTAAGAACTCATGCTCTAGTTTGCCTGGGATCTGAAACAGAGGGCAAGTTTTCAGGATGTATCAATCAGAGTTCTCCAGAGTAATGGGAGATTATGTTTTATTATCTATGCATTCAATGAGAGAGAGAAAGGATGATTTATTTTGAGGAATTGGTTCATATGATAATGGAGGCTGAGAAATCCTATCATTTATTCACTATAAGTTAGAAAACTATACAAAGTGGTGGACTAATTAAATACAATTCTGTACATCTAAGGACCAGGGGAGCAAATGGCATAAATCCCAGTCCAGGAGCAGGAGTTGAGAGTCCCAGATCATTCAGTGAGGGGGCGGAAAGACAGAAAAGTGATATCCCAAGCATGGTGACACTTAAAATCAACCATCACCCAGGAGTTCATTGGCCCTAGACAATCTGAATGTGTGACCTACACATAGCAGGGAACGGTGTTTGAACTTTAAGTTGACTCTCCACCCATCACTAGGGGCCACCATGAAGGTTAACTAGAACTATGACCATGATAATAATATGCTAACTCACTGGTGCTGTGGGAAAATATGGCCTCACACAGAAACCAGGCAAAGCTACAGGCTCACTCGGATGTCAATCTTTGTTACTCAGGTGAAGAGTTTTGAGCTGACTGACCTGACAAGGAAGTGGAGACCAGAAGAGAGTGGAAGACACCACTCCAAATTCACTAGATGAGAACATAAATGTGCACAGGGAAGAAAGAAGAAAGGAATCTCACAGTCGGGATGAGCTTTTATGGATATTACTGTAGAGCAAAGATTGGCAGTGGGAAATGCCAAGGAAGTGTCCTAGTCCCTAGGAAGCCCACACTGCACTTTGTGCCCCCATCCTCTGCTCTGTGTGGGGCAGGGAAGCACTAGAGTGGGAGATTACAGAAGAACCCACCAGGGCTCAAATCTCTGCACCACTGGAGAACACCAGCAGTGTGGCTGGAGCAGTGCCTCAGTTTCCAAATGTGTGAAATGATGTGAGGAGGACACGTACCACATAGAGTTGTAAGATCCCAAAGGTTGACTCACAGAACCCTGACTACCAGCTTGGGTGTGAAGTAAGCACTCAACTGAGAGCTTCTCTCTGTAGCTCTCCCTGCAGTGCTAACCTGTGGTTATCATATAGAATTCTGCTTCCAACAAAAGATGCTTTTCCAGAGCAGGAGCCCCTCTAACTTATCTCGATGATCAAATGCGGGGGTAGACAGGTGAGGCAGCTAGTTTAATTCTCACTTTAGATAATAAAAGATAATTGTGAAAACAGATCAAGATATTATGATGGTTTGGAAGAACCACTGGACCAAGAGAAATATCTAATAACTTTATTCCAACTCTCATTCTGATCATCTGCGAAGACATTCCTGTACTTTAATATTCTACGTTCTCAAAAGTAGTGTGGTCACATTAGTATATGAGATTTCTTTTTTTTTTAAACAGGGACAGATATGCAGAGGGGAAGGGAGATGAGGGGAAGGGAGAAGGAGGGAGGATAGGAAGGGATTTAGGGAGAAAATCAACAATGTAGCACACTGTTTACACCCCTAAGAATCCAAATAATACTTATGCAATCATTTAATTCTGGAAAATTCACAATCTAAACAGTTATATCACTTGTAGGGGCAAAGTATAGAAGAATTAAGAGACTGGATTGTGTGCAATGTGGGGGTCATTCTGATTTAAGAGCAAATGCACATCATATTGTTACTTTATATGCATTTATGATTGTATATTAACTCCTTAATAAAAATTTTTAGAAAAATAAACACAGTTATTATATACAATCATAATGCTATAATAAAAAAGAAAGAAAAAGAAAAAATAAAAGAGAGAGAGGAACAGTGAGAGAGAGAGAGAATCCATTTTATTTAGTTTTTCATGTGGCTTTCGTTGTTCTGACACTTCATTATGTACGTGGTGTTGGGTTTCGAGCTCGCATCCTTGCACAAGCCAGGCAAGTTCCTTAACCACTGAGCCACCACTCCAGCCCAATATATGAGATTTCTAAGATCCCTTTGAGGCACGAAGGTTTTAGTTATCTGTGTGTTACACACCCAAATGGATACACTCAGGGATATGCCTCTCTTGGATAAAATCATTGGGGCAATGCATGACAATGTAAGATATCAGGTTCTAGAAGTTTGATAATTAACTTTAAAGTACAAATATGATCAGGGTTGGTTTTACCCAACAATTTATACTTGAATTTCATCTACTTGTCTTTGAAAAGTAGTGAAATAGCAGAAAGGTTTTCTGCATTCATAGAATTTACAATTTACTGGGGGATCAAAACAAAGAAAACAAATAATGAAGCAAAAGCAGATGTCACCTGCCCTCGAGTGACAGGACAGGATCCAGATCAGGCATCTCAGTGTGTTGGTCAGAGAGTAGGTAGGGTGGAGCAGGAGCAGGGATATCCACTCTGAGCTTATGACATGGACATCTGAGCCTGAACAAGACCAGGGGGAGAGATTTTTTTTCAGGCAATAAAATACTCCAAGACTACAACCATGAGGCCAAAAAGAAATAAGCATATTGAAGGGCCTGGATTCAGAAGGCTGGTTGCTATGGTTTGGATCTTAGGTGTCCCCCAAAACGCTCCTGTGTGAGATGATGCAAGAAGGCTTTGAGGTAAAATGATTGGGTTTGAGATCCTTCACCCAATCAGTGAATTACTCCTCTGATGGGGATTAACTGAGTGGAAACTGAAGGCAGGAGGGAGGTGGCTGGAGGAGCTGGGTCATTGAGGGCGTGCCTTTGGGGGATGTATTTTGTATATGGCAAGTGGAGTCTCTCTCTACTTCCTGGTAATGTCCTGAGCTGCTTTCCCACCACGAGGTTTCCTCACCTTGAGGCAGAAGGAGTGGAGCCGGCCTTCTGTTGACTCAGACCTATGAAGCTAAGCCCCCAAATAAACTTTTCCTCCTCTAAATTTGTTCTCATCAGGTTTTTAGCCATGGTAGCAAAAAAGTCAACTAAAATACTGGTTACAAAAAAGGAAACCAGAGGCAGAAAATGAGCTTAGTGGGAACTGTAACTTGGAGCTCATGACCATAATAAATAATAAATTACTATTGATATTCACCTTCACTGATAGGATCTTAAAGCAAAAATACTACAGCAGATATTAACTGAGTTTTAGTATGTGCCAGTTGCTTTCCTAAGCACCTTTCATATATATATACATATATATGTATATATATATATATATATATATATATATATATATATATATATAATCCTCACAAATACCCCAATGAGATGGGAACTGTTGTTATCCAACTACACAGATGAGGAATCTAGACCATTTAATTGACTTGTTGAAGATCACACAGCCAGGAAGCTTCCAGGCCAGATCATTCCAAGGCAGCCTGGCTCCGAGACTGCTCTTCAATGCTGTGCTATCCAGTCTGGTCCATGGGTTGAAGGTCTCAGGTGCTTTACTGACTTAGACTGAAAATGTTCCAGAGGTGATTTGATTTTTCTTTTCCCTACCTTAAGAAGAAACACTGACACAACACAGAGGTACGCAATGTTTGTGAATGCTGTGAACCCTACTCCTAGAAATTGAAAAGTCTACTCCTTAAAAAAATAGACTAGTGAAGGAGGAGTCGGTAATAACATTTTAAAGACTGATTTAAAAAAATAATTTATGAAACGTGTGTTCAGGTTCCATTAATTAAATTAACCTCATCATAAGTTTAACTGCTATTATTCTGAACCATTTTTTTCCAGCTAAAATAGCGGATCCAGATCTTCTGGCTAAAGTGCCAAGAGTACTATACTCCTCAGTTTGCACATCTGTGACATTGGGGAGATTACACCGATATGTAAAGATAAATAGATGAATAGATGGAGAGAGAGACAAAGAGCAGTGATATAGACACATGGCAGAAAGAGAGAGGAAGATGATGAGAGGACATCTAACAACCTTGCTACGATTAATATACTATGTAAACAGAATCAGAGCTATTTGCATATGTATTGAGGGTCCCCAGTGCTGATTGCTCTTCCAAGCACTTTAAACTAATTATTTTAATTCTTTCAATGATTCCATGATGTACATGGAATTATCCCCATTTTACAAAAGAGAAATTGAGCAACTTAGATCAGAGAATTAGTAAGCAGTGGTATTCGAATTCACACCCAAGCAGCCTGTGTTCAGTGTAACTGCCGCCTACCCCCTCGCCCCCCACAGGTGTGCTTGGCTGAACTAGTGCCCCTTTATCCCTGTCACGAATGATCTTATTCCTATTTCCTGTTCCTAACACCACTGTGCACACTGTAGCAACACTGAATAATATTTCTGGTGATTGTCAATGAATCAAACAAATTAACAGGGACGAAAAACATTAGTTTTTCCTTTGCAGGGAGAAATCCTTTAAATAAAGTTGTATCACACCTTCCTGACTTTTCATTTAAAAAGGCAGCCCAGTGCCTGATCTTCCCTGGGGCAGCTAAGTTAGTGACCCACACATCCTGTTTGCGCAGACTCTCTGCAGCCCCAGCAGCCGGGTCTAGATCCACCTGCCACACATCTAACAGCTTTGCTGGACCTCCAGGCTATGTCTGTTGAGTTGCTTCTTGAATCCAGAAACAGAAGAGCCTGACTTCTGTGGCACATGTACCCTTTGGGACCCAGGTGGGTTAAGACCACAACCCTTCGTTCTCATAGCACCCCAGGCATAATCGCTACCTATCACTGAATCACTGTGACTATTATTCTTTGTGATTACACCTGTTTCAAACACTACTGTATAGGTGACTGAGGGCAAGAGCTGTTCCTTGTTTCAGAACATTTCTGGATTTTTTTTTTCTCTTTGTTCTGTAGGAAAAATAAAATTAAAGACATCGTTAAATACCTCTCTTTTCTTTTCCCCCCAACTATATAAAGATTTATAAGAAAAAATATATTTTTGAGTTAATTACGGGACAAGATTCAACTTTCTGCTTCCTTTTGTGGAATATCAAAACTGGTATAATTGACCATCTTTGTATATTCATCTCTGCTTTCCGTGCCACTAGAAAACATTTTTTTCTTTCTCTCTCTCTTTCTTCCCCCTCTCTTTTTATCCATCTATATCTATCTATCTCTCTATCATCTATGTCTATCTATCATCTATCTATGTCTATCTATCATCTACCTATCATACATCAATCTATCTATATTCTATCTATCTATCTGTCTGTCTGGTCTAGAAAAGGACAATTTAATTAAATACCCAGTGAGTGGGTGAATAAATTGAGGAGTGTATACTACAGATGTGTACCAGACTTCCTTGCTCACAATTGTCACTGATGAGTCACAATGAGCGACTGTTGTTCTCTTGACATAAGCCACCTATACAATTGGAAGAATAGGGACTGCACAAATATCTGTTACTTAGGCTTCATTATATATCTATCCTTCTCTGGAATTGTGTGTCCCTATTTTCCTGGTTACTCCTCAATATCCCTGGGTTCTCAGCATGAATATTTTCTCCTCCATGATGTCTTTCTTTGCATAGGCAAAGCTCCTTGCATTGATCTGTCATGGCATGTGCTTTCTCCCCCAGAGCATGATTTACAGATCTGCCTGTCTAATAGACACTGCATACCTTGAGGGAGCTAAAGATGTCTTAATTCATTTTCATACCTGAGACCTTAATGGCTGGTGCTCAGTAAGTGTTAGCTGGGTGAACAAGCTGCCCATGACAGCACCTTTAGTCATCAGGCTGAGAAAAACAGCTGCAGATGGATTCTTTCTCCTATAGAACTTCCAAGTTGGGACAATGCCTGCTTGTAGACTCTTCTCCCCCGTAACATCTTCATGCGTGATATCAGCTACAATCAGAGCACAGCAAGTGGACCTGGCCTGAAGTCACCAAAGCAACTCATGTCAGCTTGTTTCCAGATTCTGTCAGCTTGATAAGTCTGGGCTTCTGTCTTCTCCACACACTTCAAGGAAATGTATTGTCAAATATTTATCTGCACAGTGAGATTCACAGGAATGTAGAAGGCACAAAACTCAGCTGAGATGTAGTCAGAGGGAAAGTGCTTTTATAATTTCTCTCACTTGATTTTTTACAATTGCTATGGTTGGACTTTTAAGTTTCCCCACATGTTCAGGACTTAACCCCAGCCTGTGACAATGTTGGGGGCTGGGGCCTCGTGGGAGGAAGTTAGGTCCCTGGGGGTATCCTTGAAGGGGACACTGGGACATTGGCTTATCCATCTTTTCTTTGCTTTCTGGCCACTATGAGGTGAGCAGCTTTGCTCCATCATGAACACCCTCCTAGATGTTCTGCTTCCCTTCAGGCCCAAAGCAAAATGGCCAAGTGACCATGTTGAAACCTCTGAAACTGTGAGCCAACGCAAACCTTTCCCCATTCAAGTCGATTTTTCTCAGGTATTGTGTCACAGTGATGGAAAGCTGACGAACAGCAATACTCACTGAAATTTGAACGAGGAACTATGAAGATGCTGCCTGTACTAAGGGAGTTCTACCCAGGCTCCTGAGGATGGAATGTGAGCTAATGCAAGCAAGTGTAGATACACTTGCACAGAAGCCCACTAACCATGAGGGTGAATGCTCATCTCAGACCCTGGAAAGGTGGATTATTAAAGTTTCCTTTCTTTCACTTTAGTAAGTTCAAACATAAGAAATATCAAGCTGGGCACAGTTGCCTACACCTACATTCCCAGCTACTTGGGAGACTGAGGCAGGAGGACTACAAGCTTAAGCTCAGCCTGGCCAACTTAGTCATACACTGTCTTAAAAAAGAATGAAATTACAAAGAGCTAGGGGCAGAAAGTGCTTATCCAGCATGTGCAAGGACCAGAGTTTCAATCCCCAGCACACACACACACACACACACACATACACACATTAAAAATTATTATTCATAGATGATTTCTTTTTTATATAAAGAGTAAAATAGTACTTAACCAAAGACAGAAACAAGGAGATCAATTAAAGGAAAAGAAAACAAAAAAAGAAAAGAATTGGATGCTGAAATCAATAAAATCAACACATCCTTAAAGAGAAAATGGCAATTAGAAAACCTAATTTGGTTTAGTAGGTTTTAGAAAAACAATTCAGGTCTACATTAAGGTCAGCCCCTTGGGAAGTGTTGTTAGAAAGAAAAAATAACTTTTTAAAAAAGTCTGATTCCATTCATTCTGCCATTCAACTGTGAATGTCTAGGTATAGCACAGCAAAACAATAGACATTATAAGATAAGATAATGAATGGACAGAAATATTTGGAGAATAACAAAACTACAATTTAAAGGAAGCCAGAAGCGTATGATTGGAAGAAGAGTGCTCAATGAAGCTATTTAGTGAGAACCAAGATGTCCCAGGCACAAAGCAGGACACCCAGGGTACCCTGCGTGGGTGCTCTCAATTTGGTCTATGTGGCAGGCAGGAGCTCTTCCCAGACTTTCTTGATGCCACTACTCAGGTGGGAACATCAGTGCTTCCCACTGAAGCTTCTCCTTGAGTACTGGGGACGAGCCACATGCCTGCGAAGTCTGTACCCCTACAATGTGACAGTGAGCACCATGGATGTGGACCAGCAGCGGCCAGCTCCTTTGTGAAGAGCCAGAGAGTAGATGTTTTAGGTTTTGTGAGCCACACAACCTCTGTACAACTGCCTCAGTGCTCACGGCAGGAAAAGCACCAAAAACAATGGCAACAAATTGCTGTGGCTGTGTTCCAATAAAACTTAGCTGGGTCATGGAAATTTGAACTTCATTGCATTTTCACAAGTCACAAAATGTTATTCAACAATTTAAAAATATAAAAACATTGTTAGCTTGCATGTCATACAAAAACAGGTGACAGGCTGGATTTGGTCTATGTTGACCCCTAAGCTAATATACATATGTACATTAACTTTAGTTCGTCACAAACTAAGAGAAAAATTTCTATGTGTGTGTGCGTGCGAGCGCGCGCTAGGTTTATCTTCACATTAGATCTAATTGACTTAGGCCACTATTCCACAAAGTGGAAAAAAAAGATCAAAGTCTCCTCTTTCTTTCTCTCTCTTCTCACCTTGTTTTCCCTCACCCTCTTCTACTCCATTTTATCATCTTCTCTTCATTTCCATATATTCTTGAGTTGCAATCCAATTATATTGAAGCCATAATATCTTCTGTTGGCCTGCATAACATTTTTACATGGTTGTGGGGGTTCAGAACAAGAACATTGTTTTGCAGCATATGAAAATTTTATAAAATTTAAATTTGTATTACCATAAATTTGAAATATACACACATCAATATATTTATATATTGACTATGGCTTATCTATTTACTTTTGCCATCTAACCGTTAGCTTGGAGAGGTGTTGACAAGTGACACAAAATAATAATTAACATGTATTTTTACGCCAGTGTTCTGAGTGATTTACATATGATTACTTAGGTAGAGAAAATGATCCTTCCTTTATAGAATGGCTTAGGAAGCCAGCATTTAAGGTAATTTTTCCTGCCTTTCAATAGTCTAATTGTACTTTCTTTATTAATCTGCTTACAAGACTACTGAATTAATGTGAAACTTTAGCACATACTTTTTTATTTACTTTTCTTTCCTGGTATGAATTTTTTAAAAAAATGTTTTCAAAATGACTATGTTTATGAGACATAAGCAGTCTTGAAAGCTGACTTGTCTGTCTTAAGAGTGTAGCCACCACAATTAAAATTCATATTTTACAGATGAAGAAGGTCAAACTTAGGTATGTTAACTCAGGTCCACTAAGAAGCAGACATAAGATAGGATTATGCATATAGAAGAAGAAAATACCATTAAAAACAAAAAGAAGAGGAGAGCCAGCAGAACACAAGGCAGCTCTCAATTCTATGGAGGAGAGACTGAAAGACAGAAGATTGCATAAGAAAAGTCTTAGACTGTAGTTCTTATGCCCATAGGCACATCTACATAAATGAAGGTGTGCCACTCCCGCAAACATACCTGCTTTGGCAATCCTTCCACATCCGGGTATTTGCTGAGGGCAGTCCTGAAGGGTGGCCTCCATATGAATATGTTGATGGATCTCAAAGCATGGCAGTGGAGCCATCGGTCAAGCAGACTCCCTGCAGTTGGAGATCTGAGAATTACAGAGCCTTTACCAGCTCACCAAGGATGTGCAGTTCCTTGAACAAGATCTATGAGTTCCTGAATGTATGGACAGCACTAGAAACCAAGTTGTCAGACTTTCATTCTGAAACTACAATGCCCAGCCCATGTCTTTGCCCAACAATTTGCCTGTTGTTGGGCTGGTTCCTCATCAGTGGATTTATCCACTCACTCACTTTATCATTAGTAAGCATCTATACACCTGTGGTCAGGCCAATGCACTTTGCTAAAGTTATAAAACTAATTGCCAGGGCTGGAGCGGTGGCTCAGCAGTTACTGTGCTTGCCAGGCATGTGCAAGTACACGGGTTCAAACCCCAGCACCTACATACACAACTAAGTGTCAGAGCAATGAAAGACATGTGAAAAACTCAATAAAAATTGATTCTCTCTGTCTCTCTCTCTCTCACTGTCCTTCTCTCTTAAAAAAAGAAGAAAGACTAATTGTCGATAAGAGAAGATCTTGAAGTATAGAAAATAAAACAAAACTGTTAAAGTACTTTATGAGTTAGCTTCTAGGGCAGGGATGTCAACAAATTGAAAGGTTACATGATAGATTTTAATCCACCATATGCTAAAAATAACTTTAGTTGAAAATTTACTACATCTAACCTACCAGACATCACATCTTAGATGAACCTACCTTAAGTGTTCTCAGAACACTGACATTAGCTTATAGTTGGACAAAGTCATCTTGCACAAAGCCTATTTTATAATAAAGTATAAATATTTCATGCTATTTATTAAACTCCCAAAGCATTCTAGAGCACGGCACACCATAGAGTATTAGTGGTTTACCCTCCTGTTTGTGGGATTCTCTGGAAGCTTCAGCTTGCTGCTGCTGCCCAGAACCTCAATAATATATCCTATCATATATTTCTAGTTCAGGAGAAGATAAAAATTAAAAAGCTGAAGTACGGTTTCCACTGAACGCATACCACTTTGCACCATTGTAAAATCAAAAAATCCTAAGTAAAACCATTGTAAGACTGGGATTGTCTGTGCTGGAAAGTATCTATCTGCCTGAAATAATCCCTTTCAACTCTTCGGGTGGGCTGCTCCTTCTTGTATCCCTGGCTTTCAAGGCTGAACTTCCAGATGGAATGTTTTACCCAGAGTGCCTAGAAAACAGATGCATCAAAGCATACAAGTTAGTGGCTCCTTGAAGGATTAATTCTAAGACCGTGTGAATGAGGGTAAAAGGAAGTGGGGCAGAAAACAAGGGGATTTAAGACCAAGCACATGGGCTCCTTCTTACTGCTGTCTAGCCATGGTTGCCCACTGCTGGGTCTCTTAACAGTGCCTCTGTCCTATTTTCTCCTAGAAGGAGAGCCAGGCTTCAGCAGTCATGACTTTGTCCTCCCTGGCTTATCATGTGCTGCAGCCAGCATCTCCAGTGCCAAAGTTCCGCCATGTTGGATTTGTGAGAATTCTGCTTTCCCCAGGGGCAACTAGGAGCAGCTAAATTATACCACCTGTAACATGGGGGATTTGCTGTCCCTTGCCAGGAACCAATGAAAAACAGAAGGAGGAAAGCATCCAGCAAATAAATCCACCCCGTTCTTCCCTCAGACTGTTCCAAAACACACATTCTATATGGCTTCTCAGAATCCATACAATCTGCCCAGTATGACTCACCACTGTGTTTGTGGGACGTCACGATCAGTTTGGTAATGTGCCACTCTTGTTTGATTTCTCCTTTTCTAGCTAGACTGCCCTTTCTCTCTCACCCTTGCCAACCAGATGTTCTATTCTTAATAAGCTATGAGCATGAAGAAACAAACAAGTTTGCCTCAACTCCACCTTTAGGAAACTCAAGCTAAGAGAGAGAAAACAAAAAACTGAGATTCATTGTGATCTGGCTTCAAAATCAGAAAAGCTCAGGTATATGGTCACACAGGATGCCCAGACACTCTTTGTCAGACGGCCCTGAACCTGCAGAATAAAAAGAGCACATAAATCATTTCTATGCATTACAACCTTCAAAATGTTTTTCAAACGTTTTTAAGGAGAATGAATTGAGTCACATTTTAACTACTTGACCAACATGGAAATATGAGAAATGTACTATGGAGATTCAAACTCAGGGTGGATTCCAGGACCATTCTTCCTCTAACAATGATGTGTTCCAGTTTTCCTTTTTTCTTTTTATTTATTTATTTATTTATCAATGGATATAAACTTTGTTATCGAGGGAAAATCCAGATCATGGCTAACCACCTTGGGTTTTACCTGTTGCAGTTTCCCCCAGAAGAACTCATGTGTTCCAGTTTTTTTAACAAACCTGTCTTTTTTTCTTTTTTTCTGGTGTAGGCAGTTCTTTGAAGGTAGTTCAAGGAACAATTAGGATAGGGACCAATTTCAAGAAGTAAATTCACTGTAAAGAAAACTGAGTCTAAGTTGAAATGCATTCTACAAGGAACTTTGCAGTTTTTCCTCACAAAGGCTCAGGGAGTCAAAGTGGGCATAGATGGGGAAAATATATAATAATATTTTGTAATTTTTTTCCAAAGAAAGATTTCAAGTGGTATCTAGAAATAGAAACTAATATATGAGTGAGAGGACAGAGGACAGAGCCCAGGGAGAGAGTGTCAGGGAAGTCAAGAGACAGGAGAGGGTGTGACCCTGTTTTACAAGGGGAACACACCTTTTTCTACACTGTTCTCTGCAAAAGAAGAAAACCCTTTCCTCCCCTTATTTTGGGTATGACCATAACCAATTAGAGGACCCCTTCTGTTCAAAGAGCAAAATGGGGAACTGTCCTCAGGAAGTAAAAAAACAATATGGGTGGATATTGACCCAGTGAAAGGAACAGTTAAGGCGTTAGATGAAAACCTGTGTAAAACTAAACACAAGAGCACTTACAAATAAAGTACTTCCCAAAGTACATTTTGCAGTTAAAAAAAATAAATGAAAAGCATGATTTCTCCATGAAGCAATCAGTTGACTATGATTGAAGTTTGATTGTTTAGCCAAAATTATGAAAATATATGAAATTATGAAAATATATGAAATTATGAAAATATAGAGTTATATAATTATAAAAACCTGAAACATGGAAGGAAAGGATGATAAATTTGGAGTCTTGATCCCTGAAGGGACACACAGAAGTTCCCTCCGCGCAGATCCCCTTCTGTTGATCCAGCTGTGAGCCCCTTCAGGCTTGCTGCAGCTGATGAGACCTGGGGCACACCACCTGAGGTGTCCAGCTCGTGACTGATCCATGCTGGGCTACACAGATCCAACCATTTTTTACCACCTTTGGCCAACTCTCATGGGCCATCCATATTCCAGAGCTCCCTGCTGGGTTGGAAGTGGTTTTTCCAGGTCTCTGACATGATTCATCATCTTTTCCCTTTACCTGATCTTGTTCTCCTCCGCTCTATTCCAATGGAGTAGATTTTTATTTTTTTTTATTTTTTTTCCACCTTTATTAGAAGTATATTGCGATACAGGATACAGATGAGGGGGAAACATTGTCAAAACTGTAGCAATCAATGTGTATAAAGTTTGATAACCAGGGGTAATGCTAACACATAGATAAGCTACTATGGGTTTCATCTATTGCCGTTTCCCCCATAAGAACTCATGTGTTAAATGGGTATCTAGTGTAGGAATAACATCGGCTTCTGGAATGGTTTCCCCATCTTCCCCATCA